>JADDOH010000582.1:0-95074 GCA_016648135.1 Agrypnia vestita
TGAGTCGTCGTGACCATTACTTTTAGATTAGGGTAGGAAGATTAGTCGTTTGGATCTTGAATAGATTCCAGTCGTATAGCAAGCCGAATTATACGTTAGGAATTCTTGATTCAGTTACACACATACATCTTCTGTGGATATCAGTGTTGGTGATGACTACTACAGCTAGTACAGATATTAGGGTTTACCTCTTCTGATTTGTAACAGTGTACTTCGTTAAACATGTTCGCGTTGTTATAGGAAAACTTTAAAATTTTATAATGTTGAATATACTTGAGATTCTTTCATCAGCGGGGGGAAATATGGGGATGAATACATATAAGTAGAAGTTGTTTTAGGTTTTCAATAAGTTTTGGGAGGAATAATATTACAGTTATACGGAGGAGTCGCGCCTGATTATTTGACAAACGCTTAACAAATTGGGGGAAGACAGGTTAGTAAGGAATAGTTATGGGAAACTTTTCTAGACATCTGGATGCACTTCTTCTACAAACATGCGTCGTCTTTAGATATCACTCTTGAGGGTTGGCTGGAAAGTTAGTTGAGACGGATAATAGTTATATATACTTTTACGTTCTACAATTATCGAAGGGTTGTTCCTATCCTTTTCTTCCTCTTCTTCTTCTTCGTCTTCTTCTTATTCGTATATGCTAACGGTTATATATATATTTTCTTTCCCCTTTTTATTTATATTGACTTCAACAGCGTCTTCTTCTTCTTCGGTACGAAGGTTTTTTTTATTGGTTATGTTCACTCTAGTCTTCTTCTTCTTTGAATACATACCGTTTATGCTTCTCTTCTATAAATAGCAATTATTACAATACGTTGCAACTACTTTTCGTCTTATGGTATATCTTACGACTACTTCTCTACTTTCTTCTTCTTCTTCCTTTCTTCTTCTTTCTTCTCCTTTCTTTCTTCTTCTTCTTCTTTTTTCCTATAACTACATTCATTTCGTCTTCTTCCGTTTATCTTATACTTATCAACTGTTTTTCTTCGTCTTCTCTTCATCTTCGTCTTCTTCTTTTTTTCCTATAACTACATTCATTTCGTCTTCTTCCGTTTATCTTATACTTATCAACTGGTTTTCTTCGTCTTCTCTTCATCTTCTTCTTCTTCTTCTTCTTTTCCTATAACTACATTCATGTGTCGTCTTCTTCTGTTTATCTTATAATTTTAGACTCTTTTTCTACGTCTTTTCTTCATCTTCTTTTGTTCTTTACCTACTACTACACTTGCGTCTTCTTCTAATTTTATAACTTTCGACTTCTTCCTCTTCGTCTTTATCTATTACTACACTCGGTTGTGACTTTTCTTCTTTATCTTATGCCTTTCAATGGATTCATTTTCTTCTTCTTCTGTTGTCATCCACTACTTTTGCGGCTTCTTCTTCTTCTTCTTCATCATATTACACCAACAATAAATTATGGCAGTCATTACAGTATACGTGGAATATTGAGGACAATTGGCTGTTTCTACATAGGAGGACATGTATTGCGCATATGAATAGAGTTCATAACACAGGTGGGGTACTAGAGTTCATTTTGTCGCGGTTTGCAATTATAGTAGGAATATGCGGTTGACTATTCACTCGGTTAAAACAGGACGAAACGAGTTAGAAATAGAAGAGTGTGTATAGTTTGGGGGAAGGGTTTGCTCTTTATATTAGGAAGCTGGTTGTTAAGTTTATATGAATAGATTGTACATTAATTCGTAGGTTAACATAATTCTGGAACTTCAGATTAATCGTAGCTCGCATTTCATAGGAGAAATATACAGTTAATATTTACTCGGTTGAGTTGGTTTGTATAGCTTGACGGGGTTGTGGGGAGTGTTAGGGGGAGTATATTCTGGGGGAAGGGAGGTATATGCTGGGGAAAGTAGTATAGAGTTGCGAGGTGGTGAACACTAGGAGTGTACCATTGTAAGGGAAGCAAGGAGGATAACAAAGTGGGGGAAGGAGCGTCCCTTTTAAGTGTTGATAACAGGATGGAACTTGAGTGGTTAGCAGACACAATAATGAGATTACTGAGGCATTCAATCGATTATGAAGAATCGAACCTTTTCAGTTAATTGAATAAATTAGATACAGTCCCTTTTGCTTTCAAATCTTATATTTATATTAGTTGTACACTTTTCATTTGAATGACAGGCAGATGGTTTACAGTAGCTTAAATACGCAAAGAAGGTTCCGTTGAGAAGGAATTCGACCCTAATAGAAATATAGTACGCGGAGAAAGGAAAGAACAACGATTAATTTTCCAAGGAATTTTAGAAACTCTTAATAAGTATCACGAAATATACTATCCTATTGGGTTATTTAGCAGATAGGCTCGATCTGATAGATCATTCCTCTCTCTAAATAAGGGGGAAGCTGTGATGGTCGACATAGAGATAGATTTAATAAATTTAGAAAATCTTAAAATAATAATATTCAAAAAAGCCAAGTATGGACATCAAAAATATATTTCTTCTGTTTGGAATCGTTTAAAAGTAAAAGCCTGATATATTTCTTCTTAAGATTCTATGTATTACAAGAGGCTAACAAAATATTGAATATTCAGCTATACAAGTAATATTTCTTAGATCTTTATTATACCATAGATATAATTCTGTGTTAAATTAATATTGTTTGCCAATCCTAATAGACTCGACCTTGTGAGTAGGTGCGAACGAGCCTTTATTATTTATGAATCGGAACAGCAAGTCTCGCGTGTAGCGAGTGCTTTACCATTATCTTAACGAAACGGACCAATCACAGGCGCGCTTTGCCTTCGACGGGTTGAGCCGGAGGCGACCGTCCTAATGACTGAATCCGGCCAATGGCGAGCGCCGGCGGTGAGGTCATCGCTCATAGGATGAGTCACTGCACTAGCGTGGATTTCGAAGATATGGTGCAATCGAGAGTATAAAAGGAGCGAACTCGATATACTCGGCCCCTTCAGTTCGAGACCAGACTTGCGAGCGGGAGCGCTGCCCGACAGACTACCGACGGAGCCCCGAGTTCCAGAACATCATTTTGCGGACGGAGTTGCTGCCCGGACGTATGGAGGAATCTACTATTCATCAGTACCAGAGAGGATCATACCGCCACTGTGTAACAGCTAAGGAACACATTTATATTATCTATCGATTAATTATTTTCACTATCGAAATGTATTTATTTTGGGAATATTTGAGTTCGGAATAATTATGTGTAATTAAATATCACGATTGCTTGTGTGATATTGGTTCAAATCGTACAAGAATTCCGTTCCAAACGGGTGTATTTTTATGCAAAGCGAATTTCATACCGTTTATGCTAAAATTTGAATACACGGATTTCTATATGAATTACTTAGTAGCATTATAATAATTACTGTATTGCATAAGTATTGCGCAATCCGGTCTTCAGTTAACTCTTTATGATTTGAGTACCTCGGTACATCTAGCTTAACAAGTAGCTTCAGAATGACGAGTAAAGGACAGAATGGGGAAGTCTAACTAAAGATTGGGGATATCTGGTTTGTGTTAGCCTAGCTGGCTGAGGGGTGGATGATTGCCGGCACTTGGGCGTGGAACCCGCACAAGCCCCTGCAGGGCCCCTTAAAGGCGGGGTCCTCCTTGTTGCTCGGGGTCGTCAATAAACCGACCACCTAACCTCATCTGGCGCAAACTACTTAAACCAACAAAAAGGTTCCCTATGTCTTTGGAAGGATTTCCATGCTTGAATGCTGTAAAACCTTGATAGAAAACGTTAACTTCTATTTCGTCCTCTGTAAGAAAGACAGGGCCAGAATAAATATAAAAATCATTCACTCATATGGAATAGCTGGGATATTATAAATATGTTACTAACACTCTAACATTTGTCCAAAGTAAATGTTGCAAGATGCAGAATCGTGGGACGCCATTCTGAAAAGGCATAATGAGATTGCACAATAATTTGTAACATCGCTGACTATGCCCGCAAAGGAGGCTAATGTCGTCATCAATTCGTACCAAAAGAGTACATGATTCTTCAAACACCGGCCTAAAAGAAAGGCGCCTCAAGACAACACACATCATCAGAAACTCGTACCAAAAGAGTACGGCCTTCTCAATTATAAGCCTAAAAGAAGGGCGTCACGGGATCACATCTCGTAAAGAAGAGATAGAGTCTCGGGATGCAGTAAGTTCCGGAGGAACAAGGGGGGCCGTTTAGTCACTTAGGAAGTCGGCCACCGGGTTTAGGCGGGCGCGGGGCCTCTACCCCTCTCAGCAGAGATGCTGAGGGTTTAAAAAACCAAAATTTAGCATTCAAAGAAACTATTATTTCATATAAACTCACGGGCTGTTGTAGAATCCTTTCGAACAAACCATCCCCGAGATCTTATCTATTTATTCATAAAGAAGTTTCACTTCAAAAATGTGGTATTTCGTAGATAGCAAATATATGTATTATTTTCCCACGGAATTAATATGAACAGGTTCATGCACGTCTAAGACGGAACCATTCAAGGTAAGAATATGCTAATACAAAGTGTTTATAATTATTAATTTCAGTGTTATTTAATATGTGTGAATTTTTCCCTTTGCGCCGTTCGAACGATTTTACTGGTTTGTCTCAAATCGAAAATGTTTTATTTCTAATACATGAATTCTTTCTAGTGTACGTATTTTATTGTAACATAAATGTATAGATTATTAGGTTCGTTAGATGTTTATATTACGTAATATTATGCAATTGTTTCCACACTGCTCCTATAAAAGAATTTGAAGTTATTACGATACACAACGGGGTCCTTCATCCATTAGACGAATCATGTGCCAATTCAACGACGTATTACGAATAGTATATATTGTATTTATCGAGATTTAGTCGCATTTATTATTTCTAGTGAGGTTTTTAGTATTGGTTCCAGGCGCCATTATGAGGCGGAAATAGTTCATATTCATAGCCCGACTGCAATAGGTATTTTTGTCGCGTAAGAGGTAGCACTTTTAGGAATATAACTGTGTTTTATGTTTCGTCCCTGACGGACAGGATGGTATAGCTGTGGCTATTTGGGTAATATACTTAGTGAATGCAAAAGGCATTAGGTATTTTCAATATAGTATGCGAACCCAAGATGTTAGAAATATTTTAGTTAATATTGCATTCAAAAGCGCAATTTTCACAGAATAATTATTTCCAGTTAATAATATATATTTTAGTTAAATGTATAGTTAGCACAGGCAGAGTATTAATATTGTATAGAATACATTATTTATAATATTTCAAGAAGGTATAATATTTTATTCCGCGATCCTTTTATAGTTACAGCGTATCTGTCGACCTCAGCCGTTGCCACCCGCGCCATACAACTATTTTCGCTAACATCATACGGCAAATGACTTTATTCATTGCAATGAAATTTATATTATTTAATATTATTTTCCACGACGTATTTTTGACGGGTCACCCCATAGGATTCATCACATTGTTAGCCGCGGCCAGGAGTTGGCAAATTAATTGAATATAATAGCTAAAATTAAATATCAACTCGCGACGAGTAAGCATCGACATTTTAAATAAATTATTAATACAAAATTCTTCGTTAATACTTTAGGAAGACCCTCTATCTAGTTGGATCATCACAGTGCTTACCGTGACCAGGAGAACGATTTATATTGAAATACAATAAAATGCTTTATAATATTAATTGAACAGCATTTCGACATTAAATACAGTCAGTCGATTTGATTAGGACCCACTATCTACTTGGGTCATCACAATGTTAATTAATGCCTTACACATATTAAAATGAATATTGCTCCAAAGTCATAAAAAATTATGATTATCATAATATCCGCGTCGCTTCAGACTGTCCCAGATGTTTGTAGATAATTCCAGAGTGTTGCAGAGCGTTCCATAGTTTCGCTGTCTTTGACATATTACGAGGAATTCCGCTCATGCTTAATTTCTCCGAATTCTATCATCATGTTGCAAGAGATGCACATCTGTAATTATTCTGCATTCAATGCCATTCTTTGCTTAGGAATCTGGACTTCTGTTATATAATTAAATGTTATAATTAAATTGCAAATCGTAAAACTAAATTATATCGTTTACAAAAGACTGCACGTGAGTCATTGATATCAATTTTGGTCTCAATTACAAAGTCAAATGAATTATTTTTGTATGTATTATCTTTAGTTAACTTAGCAAAATTGATTTAACGCATTTTGATTGGAGAAGTTCTATTTTTTCTCTATCTATATCTTGGTTTTTTTTCGTAATTCAGCTCATTTATTTTAAATTAAAATAGTTTTATTTAGATTTTTGTTTATATTTAAAATGTTATATTAATTAAACTTTTAGCATAAATTCGGTTGAATAAGTTTATTTCTTTACTATAATATACATGCTATCTTTATAAATAAACGTAAAATTAAACAATGGTTTCAATTCCATATTCTGATTCTTGTAACAAAATAAAATTTATATTTTTCTGGTTTAATGTTTTCAAAAATTGCTTATTTGTTTATGTATTTATTCAAGTGTGTAGGGAGGTTAGTGCAGTCCCACACATTCCATATAAGTATACATAATATGTATATTTTAAAAGAAGCAATACATAAGATACGGTATGTAGACAAAAATTATCAAAAGCAACTATATAAGATGCTTAAAATTTATTTATAATTTTTTCTCTTTAGTTATGTAAATGTTCATTTTAGATCTTTGCAAATCAGTGATTCGTATTAACAAGAAATGGGAGATGCAATAATGATAAAGATTATCTGTCTAGCTCCAAAAATCTAAAAATCTATTATATTACAATGTTTTCCTAATTTTTATTTTTAAATTGTATACGTGTATACTTTTAATGTCTTTAAGACATATCACCTTTTTATAGGTACAGGTAAATACTTCGAATATTTTTATATTTTTTATTCGTATTAATGTTTTAATTTTTAACTTTGCGCAGTGGCTATATCGTAACCAATGAGGTTTATCCGAGGTGCGATTATTGGTAGTTGAAAACTTTTACCAATACCGATATTCGTGAATTATTAATATTTTATTAATATATGTAATTATAATTTCTATTATTATGAAAGTCAAGAAATCAAAAGTGATGCTATTCGCTAAGGTAAGAACGTGTTATATATTAGTAAGCAATTAATGTTTGGAATAAATAGATGAGATTGTGTATTTGGTAAGTATGTTAGATAGTAGAGGAATGGCTGAGATAGATATCAAGTCCAGGGTGACTGCAGGGAATAAGATGAATGGTGCTTGGGATGTAATTATATCTGATAGAAATATGTCTACCGAGTAAAGACTAGCGGTACACAATTAAATTCTACTATCAACACTAATACCTATATGGAAGTGAAGTGAAAGAAAACATAATGCAGTAAGAAAGAGACCGCTTAGACATAAATAAAATTAAAAAGGGTCGCTCAGGTGGTTTGGGAATGTTGAGCGACTGCATGAGGAAATAAGGGTAAAACAGACATATAACGCAAATGCTAACGGTGCAGAAATAAAGAGGGATCGCGAAAGACGTGGTATCACCAGATTACCCAGATACCGTCTGGAAGATTGTTCTACTAGGAGCCTTTACAATCGTCGAGCTTGCATTCAAAAATGTATGAATGTGGATGAAGCGAGACTTGTGTGTCAGGACAGAATAGTGTGGCGCTCTATAACTCCTAAGTATTTTTAATTAAGTAAAAAAAAAAAATTAAATGTTATTATTTACTCTTTGTTGACAGCCCTGAAATCATAAAACATTTGTTAAACAAAAATGCCATTTAGCCACCCTCAAGTAAAACGACAGTTAAGCGAAAAGACGGAAAATACACAAGTTATTATTTCCACGAAGGCTTTTGCGCTTTTTTGTAACGTCACGAGAAGCCTCTTCCTTTGTTTGTCAGAGGGCGCTTGAGAAGAGGGTGCTTCAAAAGTTAACGGCACCCCCATATCTCTCATTAGTAACTTACCTGTGGCTCCACGCTATCAGATCTGTCAATTTGAATACGAACAATTTATTCTCATTTTATTCATGATATTTTATTAAAACAATTTTTTTACGACATTGGATGGGATCATTCCTTCATAAATTATAAATATTACTTTATTTTGCTTGGTTTGTATTACATCGTTTTGAAATGAATGATAATTATAATCATATTAAAATAAGCATGTAGATACTACATGCCTTTTTAACGTATAGATAATTATTATGATCTCGGGATCCCGAATATTTTTTTGATTCCGCGATCCCGGGATCAAAAAACTTTAATCCCGTGAATTTCGGGATCGATACAAGAAATATTTTAAAAGAGAATAGTAGCCCATGCGTTCCAGAAATATCTGATTTGCTGGTGCACTGTAACTGCACTCTGTTTCACTAGCACATACATATACTGAGTGAAATAAAACGCAGCTCGAGTCGAGTCATCATTGGTCATTAGTATAACATAATATTCCTATGTAATGTTACTATTTAATTATAATAAACTAATAAGTTTTTTTTATTAATAAATGTAGATTTGGCTGAATAGTATTATTTTTAAATGATTTTAATATCAATGTTTTTTATTTTATTCAATAATGACATGGATTATGGCTAAATATACATCTTTTGAAATGTAATTCGAGGTACCAATCATGAAAAAAAATTGAATGTTTGATATCCTTTTTTAATCATATTTCTTCGACAAGCTATGAGCCCAAAAGAGCATCTTCTGCTGCGTCTTACATTGATCGTTAACTGAGAAACCAACTCAGCCATTCGAGTATCAATAATCTTTTCAGGCTGAGAACATATTTCCAAAATTCAAAAAAATAAGGCACTGAAACCTTATTAATTTTCTGTTGGTTTTTTTATCGACGGTCTTTTCGTAAACTGTCAAATCTTCAAAAATTCTATTTAAGTTTTACTATCTTAAACCATCCAATTTATTCAAAATTTTCGAACAATGTTAAAAAAATGCCATGTTTGCTTTTATGAAATGAAAATTCAATTTTTTCCAAATATTTACATCACCTCTTATTACACTATTATTATTTCTTAGTCGCCTATAACTATCTTGGCCATCCCGGGACCAGTCCCGGGAAAAAATACTCTGGGGTTATAATCCCTAGACAACACTGAATTAACTGTCGACTGCATCACTTGTACATAAAATAATCATGGTTTATAATCTTATATCTAATTTATCTATTATTTGTATATAGTACTCCTATTGTAATTCACCTCATGTAAAATATTGTGATGAGACTGTAAAAACAAGAATATTTTCACACATTTAAAAACTTCACAGCACTCGTTTTACAATGAATTGGAAAGTATTAGTAGCTCTAAAATAGAAATATTTCAGCTAAGTTGGCTTGAACATATTTTACACTTAAAAAACGAAGACTGCGCAGATAGCAAAAAGGCGAATGCGAAGAAATAATTAACTACCAGTGTAATTGATCCAAGTAATTTACACAGAAAATTCTTAGCTGTCGAAAAGCACTATCCAAGCGAGAGAGTCTCACCCGTTTTGGATAAGTAAGAATTAGGAATTAGGGGAAGAAAAGAAGGAAAAAAATTAAAAACGCTTGCGATTTTTTCGACGGGAAGAACTTTGACGGAAATGTGTTAAACAATTAATAAAAATTAAGAACTATAAATAATAATCAATTTATAAAAAGGAAAAAGAAAAATACATGTTCTAGGCTGCTGTAGCGAAATTGAAAGCGCGCCATTCTCGCATAGAGTGGAGGTCAGTTGGTTCGAATTCCGGTTGCAGCAAAAATATTTATTCGTTGATTTGATTTTTGTATATGTTATTTGTAATTGATTAAAAAAATTATTTAAAATTCACAGAAGTTAGTCCTGAAAATGCAACTTCACAATACAAATGTGTTTTTTTAATATATTCATTATTACTTTTATAAAGCTATTAATGAATGGATTGATATAAAGTAAAATATTCTAAATTATTGGTATTTCAGAAAGCATTAATTTTCATAATTTTAGTTGATTTATTTCTAAATGGCTTGTTAATAATTTCGTATTGTTGACATTTGAGCGGAATTATTGACAGATCTTTGCTAACAAGAAATATTAATTGCCTCAAGCGAATATGACATAATATTAATCTAAAATTTCCCAGAGGGAGCTAAATAATTATTGACTTAGTGAATTTGATGGTATAAAACCCATTGAGGGGATTCTGTGTTTGCCATGTAAGTATATAGTCCATTAATTTCATACGATTAAGTCACGCTTGTTAGTAACAACTTTTTTCTTGTTTCAGTATGAGAAGCTTGGACTGGGGACTAATACTACCAAATAATTAGAGGTTAACGCAGTATGTAAACGCAAACATTTAAACTCTCTTTAATAAAATTAGAACTAGCTTCTAAGTATTATATTATTATTATTGTATTACCTGTGTGATCCTTACTCATTTACCATCCTTACACGACACACTCGTGACAAACATCGAACTCTGAAGACACCAGATATTAGAGGCGGACTCCTGAACACGCGTCAACCACATACATCGATGAATGCCTGAAAAAAAGTAACGACCTTATAACACATACATTTAGGGGTGGCACTGTATTTAAGTCGAATTCACATATTTCATCTGTCCCAAATTGTTGCGGTCAGTAGTTAAAAGAATTGGATATAGCTGCACGTCTTGATAATCCAATTTATATTTGATGTACGAAATCCAATGTGCAATATTAAAACAAAAAATAATTGTTTTCTAAAATGGATCTGAATTTTCAAGCACATTTTTAATATTGTGTTTCATGTTCCATGTCAAAAAAAAGTAGCAGGGCAGCACCCAAGCCCGCCCTGACCACACAACACTACTGGTGAATACCACTGCACGCATATCCCTCACGTATCTATGTATTACCCAAGTAATCCTGCTTTATTTAATTTTTTAGTAATGGTACTTCGTGCTGTGACCACACAACACTACTGGTGAATACCACTGCACGCATATCCCTCACGTATCTATGTATTACCCAAGTAATCCTGCTTTATTTAATTTTTTAGTAATGGTACTTCGTGCTGTGACCACACAACACTACTGGTGAATACCACTGCACGCATATCCCTCACGTATCTATGTATTACCCAAGTAATCCTGCTTTATTTTATTTTTTAGTAATGGTACTTCGTGCTGTGATCACACAACACTACTGGTGAATACCACTGCACGCATATCCCTCACGTATCTATGTATTACCCAAGTAATCCTGCTTTATTTTATTTTTTAGTGCTGTACAAAATAAATAAATTGTACAATCTAATCAATATAACTAATTTACTAGCAAATTAGTTATGCTTTCGCTGAAAGCTTCGTAAAAGTTTATAATGCGTAGTTCCAAGCGACCGCGAAGCAATTAAGACCAAAACGATTAAATTTTCAGCATCACAAAGCCGGCATTTATTTGTGTGATCTGTACACAGTGGCATCAGGAGGGTTGACTTATAATCGCGGGCTCCTACAGCAGCCGACAACATTCCCCGTAATAACTTCCCCGTCTCTTCTGAGGAGCCACGAAGAAATAAAGGCAAATAATTACAGATTTTAATTACTTTTTAATTGAGGTTTGCGTCCCGTAGCTTGTTTTGTGGAGTTCTCACTCGGTTAATGTTAAATAAATGGATTTTACCTCAAAGATATAGACGAAACTGTTGACTTTGCAAGGGATGCTGGTAAAAATTAAAAAATAAATACAAAATTAATACGAAAACTGTGTTCACTGATAATGAAGATTTTGTTATTTGTATGTGTCGGCCATCCGCATGATGTACGTTTAAAACATTTTGATTTTTTAAAAATATTTTTCAAAAATATTAAACACGTTTCAGATTTTAAAGGAAATACAGATGGTGATTGTGTTAAGTATGTAGATCAGCTACTATCACAATATTCACGTTTTCTTTTCTACTCCCTTTCTTTTAACTCGTAGCGTCTGCGGTTTGTTGTCAGCCGGAAAAACTTTGGATTGATTTTTAACCCTTTTGCCATGATCCAATCGAGCTGAAACTTTGCAAGCAGACTTATGGCGACGATAAAAATGATCTAACAAATTTTTGTTTAAAAATTTTTAATAATTATAGTATAATTTTGGATTTTTCGAAATTTAAATGTTTTATTTCAAATTGGAATCAATACAAATGAGTATTGATTCCGACGCGTGCAGTAAGCACGAAACCTGATTGAATGAGAAAGGGAGTATCATAAAAACTTGGTTTTTATGGGTTAGTTTTTTTAACCTGAGACAGCAAAATTTTAAGACAGTAATAAATCAATGCTAGTGTGATAGGTATGTTTTGCAGGAGCATTTTTTAAAAGTTATTATTCTTAATTTTAAAAAACTTACCACTGTCTCAGTCAGGGTGAACGCACAATAATATTTACAGATACATTGGTTTCGAAACTGATAGACGTTAAAAATAATCAATGTGTTCTATATAAAATATGATTTTTTTTAATCAAACGTGATAATTTCATTGTCTGTCCGACCGTCCATAACTTCGTGTAGCGGCCGTAATTTTTATTCGAATTCGCGGCTAAAAAACAAATAAAACGGCCAGAGATGGGGCTTGAACCCCTGGCCAGCAAACCGTTACCGACCGAATAACGCATGTTGCTAACGCCGCCTCTCCGTGAACCGACTAAAATATATACTAACAAAGACGCGAACCAATGTTCCGTCATTGTTGACAGTTATATCATAATATCCAACCACAAAGTTATAAACATCACACATCTCGTGATTTTCAATCACACCCATGAAAATGTAAGAAAGTTATTTGAGTAATTTAAAGCTGTGTACGCGTATATATAAATATTATTTTATTTTATTAATAATTATGTCCTAGAGGCTTGTGAATCTGAATATAAAAAATTAATGTGTGCTAGAGTTTTGGTTTTTTTAACGTCACGGTACTGTTGTAAAAGTGTTTTTAAAAGTGATCTACTTTAGAAGAAATCAAAAATATCTAAATTAAAATCAGATTTGTTTGTTTATTGTAATTACTACTATCTATAACCTGTCAAAAATGGCGGAATTTTTATGTTTGAATTTCAATTTTACTCCAATTAATTATAAGTTATAAATTAACTAAAGCACATTATTTTGTACATTAACACAAATTACAATATAAATGGACTCACCTTTTCTATTAGTTTAAATGACGTATGATCTCTTCCAGCTGAAATTCTACTTAATTTATTACAGTTTTTTACAAAATACCAAAATAAAAAATTTCTTTAAAAAAAATTATCCTTTCCATCTGGTGAAGCGTATTTTAGTTAGTGATGAATATTGTTACATCACTATCATAAAAACTATAAATAGATAAATAAATAGTTGCATATATATTTCTAATCATAATCTCTGTTCTCTAAAAACTATTATATAAATAACGCAAATTTTCAAATAAATCAAAGAATTTTGCATTCATTTACCCGAAATACTAAGTGAATATTTTATTTATTTTTCTTATTTTCAAGGTAAATTGTATAATTACTTTATTCACCATTACTTTATCAACGTTTCAAATAATATTTTGAGTTGGTCCAAATTCATCAGAACACAGTACTGGATTTTGTCAAAGGAATATCATTAATCGAGATACATTATAGGTATCTCTTTGCGACACCTATAATGTATTTTTTTAAGGAAAAATACGTATGGAAGTCTTTGGGTGTTCATAAGGCTTGCGATATGTCGTTAGCCCTATGAACACCCAAAGACTTCCATACCTACTTCTCATAAAAAAATATTTATATAATTTCGTCTCTGTGAGACATCTATAATATATCTTACGTTTGACAGATTACTTTTTAACTTATAATTCTATTATTATATAATTATATAAATGTTATATAATATCTATAATTAATTATAATTCATGCATTCAGAATATAAAATTATATATTTTAGAAAAAATCCGGTAGACGTGGATTTTTTATAAATACGCATACATAAATAATAAATTTTTGTATTTCTAATATTACTGATAACATTGACGTTCCTAAAATAACAGAATTTTTATATTTCAATTCTACTTGATAATAGATTAGATAGGTATATATAAAAGAGGGAATATACCCAACTCCCATAATGGCAGGCAACTGATTCGTTTTTTCATCTTTTTCTGATATATCAAACGAGAATAATACGATTTTATCTCTTGAAAAATTTATTTTCTTAAGATAATTCCAGATGATTCATACCACAACAACGTACCACAAACGACGTTCGAACAAGTGTGATAAAAAAATCTTCATAATTACGTACACTCGATGGACACACATATATATACCTACGTATTGGCGAATCTTTGGTACACCTACTTCAGGCACGTGTAGTCAGTACATTGAAGCGTGAGATGTATGTAAAAATACAATTTGAAAAAAAGCGAAATTAAATATTTATCTGACAATATTTTGACATGTTTAAATCAAAATCAATATAACATTGTTTTTTCATTGACAGCTTCAAAAATTAACCAAACCGTATGATTTTTTTTGAAGAAAGGAGGAGAAAAAAATATTTTAAAATATATTTGAATATTATTTAATGTGTAGAAATATTGTATTTACATTATTTAACTTCTAGTCACTTTAAGGCTAAATCCATCGACATTTTTATTTACTTACGTCAATTTTATATTTTATACAGGCTATAATATTTTTAACGTTTAATTTCTATGTAAGAATATACCTATGATTGCAAATGTATCAAACGCAAACGCATACACAGTGAAATATCATCTTTATTAAGATTGCTTCAAAAACGCAGCATGCGCTTCATGATTTTAGCATTACCAGTTTCAAAAAATAACCAAATCGTATGAAAAACTGCCGGCAAAGGGCGATGGCGGCTAATCGCAGATATTAATAGCCGCACAGTGCCCACTATCAGCCGTACAGCGATGCATTGCCGCCAGTGATAGCAATATTACGAGATATATTCTAGAAAAATAAGAAAAACTTATTACGTACAGCTTATTTCAAAGATCGCTGATCGACTTACACAAAGTGTACCCAGTAAAATATTTTCTTCTAGACAATTGAGCTAATTGACTTACACCCAAAGTATGCCCAGTAAAATATTTTCTTCTAGACATTCGAGCTGATTGACTTACACCCAAAGCGTACCCAAAAAAACATTTTCTTCTAGACAATCGAGCTGCTCGACTTACACCCAAAGTGTACCCAGTAAAACATTTTCTTCTAGACAATCGAGCTGTTCGAAGTCGAACAGGGTTGGGTTTAAGTACCCCCAAAGTGTACCCAGTAAAACATTTTCTTCTAGACAATCGAGCTGATTGACTTACACCAAAAGTGTACCCAGTAAGACATTTTCTTCTAGACAATAATATAAGTTAAGCTGAACTCGATAAATATCTATTAAAAAGTAACTATTATTCGTTATCTCAATTGAAAGACTTGACTTGAAAAGTCCCCTTGATGAAGTGCAATGATTTATAATTCTCGTCCGATAAGCAGACTTTCGATAAGAGATCTTTCATCTTTTTAAATATTCCTATAATTTGTTTATTTTTTTCATCCATCCTTTTACTTAGCATTTTTAATAACTAAAATAGCTTGACTTCGGCTGTAAATAAGCTGTACTTACAGTTGTAAAATATGGTATTCTTATCGCAATTATCAACGGAATGTTCAGATTTAAATATATTATAATATTTTGTGAGGAAATTTTTTTTCCTATCTCATGCTTCAATATACTGACTACTTCAGACTTCCCGCTATACAAAAAGTTAGAATAGAACTTTCCCAAGTAGATCACGATAATAAGTAACAGAAGTAATAAGCAATATTTTTTTAATGTAAAAATGAAATTCTTAAGAATTATTTTAGCATATATACTAGAATACAATAGAATATGTAAGGAGTTTAAAAAATTGAAAATATTAATTTTCGGGCATATTCTAGTATATATTTTATAATTATTCGTAAAAATAATGTATACATTAAAAAGTATATTGCTTATTACTCCACTTTAAAAATATAGAGATATCATTACCAGCTGTGAAAATCTATATATACAACTAGTTTATGAGAAAATACTACAGATGTCTGTAGTATAGTCCATAGCATACGAAAGATTCACATATTTTAACATATATACAATTTCAAAATTTGATAATGTGTGGAATTGGTGAACGTTGCATTGGTAGTCAGTCAGGTTGTCAGCCCTAAATCATCGTATAAAAAGATTTCCTCACATGATTCTCACATTTGTAGCTTTGTCTCTATGAGACTTTTATAATATTATCTTAATCAATTAATCATCCTTCTGGGGACAAAATCAAGTTACTCCGTTCTTAGAACACACATGCCTACATATAAAAATAATGCTTTAATATATTTTCAAGCGATTAATGCTTAAAACCACAACACTGGAGTGCTAAAACTAGGCTATACCAAATGAAGTGAAAATGTGTGGCTTGACCTTATAAATAATTAATAATAAACAAATCCAGATACACGGTTACCCTGGCTTAAACTGCTGACGCTGAAAGCACAAAGGGATCGAATACAGTAATTGAATTTCCCTTCACACATCCTTCTGTGGGGTGTTTTTCAAAAGGCTCCCGCCTCCCGCCTTCAAAGGAATGGTATTTCCGCATCCCGTCACCATCACACCTATAAAACAAAATAAACCTCACAAACACCCGCTTTCTGCCTCGCTTCAAGTAGAAGCCAGAAGGTTCTAGTAATTAAATATTGGCTAGGTGACAGAAGTATTATCAAACTTATATAAAGTAAAATTCAAAATAAATTCCGCAAGTCTATATAAATAATATTTAATTTCATAATCTAGTAGTTCAAGTTTATTTAATTTTAATAAATGATTTATTTTGATTAAAATATTTCCATTTTAAAAAGAGCGTTACTTCCATCTATGGGCCTCAGCTGGAACTATTGTTATAAAAATGGTGGTGTGTTTCTGGGGTTGGTTTGCAATACGGTTCTACAAAACCTTTATGGGAGTTGTGGTCACAGTTACCTGGTGCGTGCAATACAAAAAATAACAAAAGTTGGAGAAGGTTTCGAATTTCACACACCGTTGAATAAAATATAAATAATGCGGATAAAGAAAAAAGGATTATCGATGAATTTTGAACTAATATATATATTATCATTGTTTTAGATCATCTAATGTTTATTATGATATTTAGAATAAGGATGGTTTTAAACACGATATGTTTTCTACTGCAACATGTTTCACAAAAAAATTATTAAAAATTAACAATTTATATATAATAAAAAATATATTATATGTAATATGTATTGTTAATTTTTGTAAACATTATTGAAAAAATCTTTTCGTGAATTATGTTAATATCAGGTTTAATTGGAAACCGAACTGCACTGGTAGGAGGAAGTCACGGTGGACTGACTGACGTGGAGAAAATCGACTAACAAGCAGTTATTAGTTATTAGATGAACGATGATCCATGACAAATTATGATTCTACTGACATCACCAATGCTATTTGCGTTTTTAATAAACGTTTTTGTATTTTTTTAAATTCCTTTTATTATTATATACAGGTGTCTCATTGCCAGTAAACGAAAATATTTGAGCAACCATGAACTAATAGCAATAGTCATGGAAGTATGCAATATCAAAGTTTTTTCTTCCAAAAAATTGATCTATCATTACAGTAACTTATATCGATTATGAAAAATTCATTCGCTTTGATAGAATTCGAATAAAATGATAAAAACCTTGCAACATTTGAAGATATAATTTTTTTAAATTTTTACCTTTTTATTTGAATAGTATTGAAGCGATGAATTTTCATAGATGATATAAGAAAATTTCATAATATAAATGATACGTTGCCGTATATACGCTCGAATTTGACATATTGACAATCATTTATAATCTAACCTAGTAATAAAACTATAATAACAAAAATCAAAAATATACTTACCTGCAAAAATAATAAGATTATAAATAGTTATAGAATATGAATATCGAAGTATTTCGCCTTAAAGTTATTCCTCGGATATTAGATAACGTATATATAATATATCACACATTGAATAAAAGAAAATACTAAAAATTACCTGACATCAGCTGAAACGGTTTACCTAATAAAACTGCAATTAAACGTTACAAAAATCGAAATACTTTATTCACAAGTTAGCAAATGGCAAAATACAAGACGAAGATATTAAGTTACACAAAATACGCGAAAATCATCAACACTACACTAAAAAGACTCAAAACTACCACATAACTCAGCGAAAACAAAAATAGGATACTCACGACTAATGTGTAAGGGATTAAAATTAATACAACGACCTACTACAACAGACAAACAGTTGATTGATAATAATTTCAAAATAGAAGTGACAAAATGCTTAAACTCGGCCAAATAAAACAAATGATTTTGTATCCTTATTATTATTATGTTATTATATCGAACTATTATTTAAAGTACTATCCATAGACGTTTCAAGTTTCTATCATATTTTAAATAAAATTAAAAAATATCTTAGGGTATTCAAAAATAATCTCTACATCTTACATCATAATCTCTACATCGGGAAATAGGTGATTTGATGTACCTACTAAAAATTGTATCAGGCAACGTCGACTGTCCTGAACTATTAAATAGACTAAAATTCCATGTTCCCTGTAGATCTCGTAGACACAATCCAGTCTTTCACATTGATTTTACCTCATCCAACTATCGTCGTAATTCATATTTCTTGAGGGTATGCGATGCATTCAATAAACTGATAAGATTATTGGATATTGATCTGTTCGAGTGCAGCCACACAAGATTAAGAAAAATTTTGAGTGCTGAATTTTTTTCCACGTAATAATTAAGTTTCTTTTTCTTTTGTTTAAATTTTTTATTCTTTCTTTCTATATAATTAATATGCCTTAGTATATCATAAATATTTATCATTACTGACATATTTCTGTTTGTTTAATTTTTTTTTTTCTTTCTTTCTATATAATTAATATGCCTTAGTACATCATAAATATTTATCATTACTGACATATTTCTGTTTGTTTAAATTTTTTATTCTTTCTTTCTATATAATTAATATGCCTTAGTATATCGTAAATGTTTATCATTACTGACATATTTCTGTTTGTTTAAATTTTTTATTCTTTCTTTCTATATAATTAATATGCCTTAGTATATCATAAATATTTATCATTACTGACATATTTCTGTTTGTTTAAATTTTTTATTCTTTCTTTCTATATAATTAATATACCTTAGTATATCATAAATATTTATCATTACTGACATATTTGTTTGTTTAAATTTTTTATTCTTTCTTTCTATATAATTAATATGCCTTAGTATATCATAAATATTTATCATTACTGAAATATTTCTAAATGTGGAGACCTGTAATTGGCCATCTATATAGTATCAATGTTTTCTATGCTTTTTTTTGTGCTGTTGGTCTTCCATAAACATTAAATAAATAAATAAATAAATAAATCTTGTTTCTTAAAAAAAACACACGATTTTAGTAATTTTTGAAGCTGGCAATGGAAAACAACGCATTACCTGATGCATTTTAAGCGCAAAAATAATGTAGACCTACTGATAAATTTAATATTCATTCATTTTGTAAATTATTAATTATACTGATTAATTTGATATTTGTCAATTGTATAATACTGATAACTTGAATAATCACTAAGTATATAGAAATTAACAGTTTATTTTGTACTACACTTCAAACTAAATAATTATTTCCTATAAGAATTCACACTATCTTTTGAGCTATTAAATAATGTATTAATTAATATACAATAGATACCAAGTATTTTCTTATATTTTTTTGATATTTTCTCCCCGCATGACCAAACCATCTTAGCAATTCTTACTTTATTCTATCTAACATGTTTATATTACTTGAAAACTTTCGCGGGGTTTGCGTTCAAAATCTTTGCTGGTGCATCGGCCCAGTGGATCCTGAAAACTATGAAAATGTAACACGTACCTTGTTTTGTTACTCAATATGTATAATCAAATGTTGTTGTTACTCATTTATGACCTCGTAATCTCTCTAGAGAATTCTACAAAATTCTATCTCATCTGAAGAAGGAAACGGAGGTTTCCGAAAAATGTTGTTATACTTAAAATAAAAAAGTGGAAAAAACAAATTTTTAGTGTTTCATTTTTTATTATTAAAATATATTTCCACAAAGTAAACGCCAAAACTTACTTATCGTCTAGAACTTTCCACAGGCTTCTCGTTGCCTCTGGTATAAACCTTTCGAGTGAATTTTGCTATAAAAGGAGTCAATTCAGTTTGTGACAACAACCTTGCGATATTCGTAGTATAAAGCAGTGTGATCAATGATTCGTGATATTACAACATTCGATATTAGTAACCACAAAGACAATGTGACTACCAGTGAAATCAGCACAAGTGAAGGAAAGAATAAACCGGGGCCAGAAGTTTATACGTGCGAACATTCAACGGCGTTTACCAGAAGTGATCTAAGCAACAGAGTGTGAAATATTCGGAAGACACTTAGCGACTGTAAAATTAAAAACGGTACCTACTAGAATTTAACTCGTGTCCAAGACTTTCTTTGGTAAAAAATTAAACGTAATTAATTTCCAATGTTTTCATTTTCCTCCTAAAGTCACGTCCCCTTGACAGTATTATAACTATACATAAATAACAGGACAGATATCAACATTGAGGTTCCACTGGAAGTTCCACTTGATTTACATAAATAATTCGGAATGTCGTTTAGTTATTATTTTTATGATCTTTTTCCGTAGCTTGTCGAAAGTTGCTTGAGCAAGTAAAACCTACAGAAATAAATTCATTATTATTATTTGTATATTAGGTTGCACTCGAGGATCAACAACCTGTCAGGTGGTAATAAAATGTATCTATAGCTAATATCAAATCTAGCACATGACACACAATGCGTGGTCCGTTAATGTTCACTTAAATGTAAAGAATATGATTTGAATGGAGTTGCATTATGGGCGCACATGCTGAGGTCATAATGCCACGTCGTAAATCACAATACACCGTGGAAGCCGCACTGTGTGATAATGATATCGGTAATGGGTCATTATACTACGATATTCGTGGCTCTTGGGGGACTGATGATCAATAAGAGACATAATGTGGACCTGTTATAACAGTTGTTGCAGCAGTAGGTACGATAAAAAATTACTACATACAGTACAATATTCAATGATTTATTATTTGACCGCAAAGTTAGTACAAACATTAATATCATGCTAATATGCCTACGTCATATTAGCATGATATTAATAGATGTGCAGAGCAAGAAGAAGATTCTAGAAAGAGCATGTAAATAATGGACAACTTCAGAATCCCTTACATTGCAGCTTACAAAATCCCACCTGGTCATCATCTTCTAGACTTAACGATGCGATGGAGGTGCAGTGAGATCTTGACTTCCCAAGAGTGGTAGCTTTCTGGCAGAATACATCAACAGAGCTAGAAAAAGAGGAAGAAGAAGATTTTATACAGAGGAAATATATGCCAATCTGATCAGCAGTTTTACGGCACGGTTGCGCTTATACGTATTTTTAATAAATATTTTTTATACATTAATAATAAATATTACATATAGGTACATAAAAATGTATTATTTCACTTGTTTTTTGTAAGGACATTGGGGTTTCTTTATTTTGCAGTATATCGAACAAGTCTTTAGTTAATCTATTGTTTATTCTTGACATAGCACATTCTCTTGTTCTTTCATCATACACGTTGTTTGTGGCTGATACTCTCATTGTTCCACCTGAACATCATCGGGTTGAACAGCTATGACGCGCGTCAGCCTCTCCCAAAAAACTAAATTAGTTTATCTCTGTACTATTTTACACTCTGTATTTCATACACTTTTTTGAAAATAAAGAATACAATTATTAACTTAACTTACAAAACTGCGAGAGGATATTATGCATAATATAAGTATTTTTATGTTTGTTTTAAAAAGACACATCTTTAAAAATGTATGACACAAATAAATCAATCCACCGTTTTATTTCTGGATAATTTACGTATCTTTTTGTACAGACTTTCTGAAAATATTTTCTATGCCAAATAATTTTAATTGCACTCAAATCGCCCTGCAGATCTAAAGGTACTCATATATTCAATTCATCGATGTAATTCAAAGGGCGTGGATACTTAGAACTCTGAACTCGAACCCTTTGTCTCTTATTGGTCGCACAGTCTCAGTATCCGCTTTCTAGATTTCAGACACTCATCCCTACACTCCACAGTTCTGGAACCACCGGTAAATCAGTAAACCTGGATGAAAAAGTTAACTGTCAGCGTATATATCTATCATTTGATTCACTTTGTGATTTGGGCTCCTTTTTGCGGGGCCACGTGCTCGTTTATAATTTGTTGGAGTGTGACCCGGGTGTTAAATGAATTCCACCGGTCCATTTGCGGCCCAATGAAGTGAGAGGCAAACTTTCATTCGATTCCTCTGGGTTGTATTAAAATAATATTACTCCTAACATTCGGAAAATACTCTAAATTCTGGTAATTGTGGTAATGCTCTGGCTGGTTACCGGTGATGATGTGCTTAAGTTAAAAGTTATTATAATTAAGACATTAAATAGAATAGTGAAAAGTTATTTTATAGTTCTATGGGGAAACAATGGAAGAGCGTGATGGAGTACCAAGGGAGTAAGATCACATTAATTAAGTAAAGATAAAACAAACTTGATACTCTAAATATTTGATAAACTTTTCATGGGATGCCACTCCTTTGAGGATCAGAGAATCGAATCGCTAACTGGAATGGATTCTTATGGTTAAAATACTTTCCAGGTGATGTAGTGCGACTTATTCCAGACCACCAAGTAAGCCCTATTTTTTCATAGCGTAGAAGTTTACTTTATTTTGAAAATACATGCACATACCCTCATCTCTTCTGTGTGTACTTATCTTTATTGGAAAATGATACACTTTATTTAATTTAATATTATTCTATATTTTATTCTTTATTTTTTCCTAACTTTTCTTTTTTACTTTATACAATTTTTGATTACATTTTTTTTATTAGTATTTTTATTTATATCGTCATTTATGTTTTGCTTTTGCCAAATGTAAAAAAGTTTTACGGCAACGAGGTGCCGGAAAACATGAGAAACAATTATTTTAAAAATAGCAGTGGCGTGCAGTGGGTATAAACCTAGGTTATGCTGTGACCGACTATATATCTAGGTATATTAAAAATATATATATACGCATATACCTATAAAGGTATATACATTTTATTAAATGTTTTAACTATATATAATAATAAACTGTTTTGAGTAGCTTCAATCCACAAAAATAACTGCACTATAAAAGAAGTATTGTAAACAATATTTCCTAAATAAATAAATATTTTATATAGGTATAGCTAATACGGCAAAAAATTTCAATATATTTCGAAGACGATGTATATATAATTAAATCGGGAACAATACTAATTTCAGACACACGTTTCTTTTCACAAAAATATATCAAACATTTTATGATATCATTATATATATGATATGACAGATGATACATATTTGTATTTACATTCACCATAGAAAAGACATAGAATTTACACCGAAAGTTTTGGGTGGAATTTGTAAAAAATAACATTTCTGTAATAACGTGCGCGTAGTTCTCACCTGGCATAGGACCTTTCGAAGAAGCACGCTTAATTTACCTCTCTATTACACAAAACTCGCAGCCTTAAAAATACAGGGATTTTTCTCGACTTGACTATATCTATGGAACAAATTGATTGGCGAAATAAATGAAGAATTGACATGAAGTTAGGCACAGAAAAGTCAGAAATAAAACTTCTAGTCGTAAGACGAATTACGGCTAGAATTTTAAATCGGAAAAAAGCAGATGCGTCACGTTAAACAGAAACGTCAGAAATAAAACTTCCAGCCGTAGGACGAATTACGGGCAGAATTTTAAATCAACTTTTTCTTAAGATAAGAATTATTTAATTAATATTTGTTTCCCAGAATCTTACTAATTCACAGCTTTTTTGCTTGTATGCGCTGCACGCTACTGAAAAATAGTATAGTATTTTAGATTATAGGATGTTTATTGCAGATTAAATATTAATAGATAAGAGATAAAAGATTAAGAGATAGATTGTAGTTAATAAAAATTGGATTTTAAATGTAAAATATTAATTAATATACGATATATAATATTAACTAACTTAAGAAGAAAAAAATATATAGACTTATACGAAGTATTTTAATTAAATAGTTTTAAAAAAAAAGAAAAATTTCTTATGTAACAAAATATGTAAGATTTTAATCCGTTTTTTTATATGATAATGTTGCAAGTTCGTAGGATTCTGGGAAAGATTACATTTTTACGAAAATATTGCCATTGTACTGGTTGTTGATTTTTTGTCATAGTCTGACCGACTGAAAAATTAATGTGTATGAATAAAACAGGAACTAAATGATTATGTGTTTTTTAATATTGTCCCCATCCATCGCGCATCCATTTAAAAATTTATTATAAATAATTCATAATAAGGATTTCAATACCTTCCACAACTTACTGTAAAAATCAACTTTGCCGTCAACACAATTGCATTAGTGGGGAGAGGATAACCAAAAAATGCCTTCCCCCCTCTTCTAATGTTTTGCCATCTTTTATGAAATGAATTACTATCCTATAAATTACTCGGCCATCTGGTCTTGGGGTAGCATCGCAGCCCCGCGTACTAAATGTCCAAAGGGACGCTTTGTGAAGAGGCACCTGAAAATATTAAAAATGATAAATATTTTGCAAAATGATAAAATAGGCCCTTACAAATATTGATTAATTATCGTAAAATATTATATCAGCGATATTGATAAATTCAATTTAATAATTATTAACAAAATTAAATAATAATGCATAAGTGTAAATTTGTAAATAAATATTTCGATTTTTAAAAAGAAATGCTTGTCCTGGTTTATCCCGGTGTGAAGCCGCCACAGAATAACGATGTTTTGTTTCCTTATATATTAATAAGGTTTTTGATGTATTTGTATATATTTACTAATCCCTACTTTCATGCTTCCCCACCAAATAACAACCGAACACATTAAATTTATTCTTACAGGATTATTATTTTATTTATTAGCGTAAGCCGAGTACTTTTTTGTCCCCTTTCATATATTCCCATATCTTATCATCTATTTTCCCACTCAGCATCTTAAATAAAATGCATATGGATGGCGTCTTCTGTATAATAAGACTACACAAAGGCAATGAACGTTAGACTTTTTTGTAATATATAAATTAGGTGACATATCATATTTATATTTATCTGTATGTAGTAATTACTTTTACCATAATTCGGTTTAACACAAGGATAGGCAGAGAGGATAAAATTCAAAACACTTGCAGTACTGTACATTTATTGCATGTTTATTATAATCAACGAACATACGTGAATACTGGAATTGAATAAAGCACTAATTGCCAGAATGTTCGTACATATATGTACAAGGTAAAAAGTGAATATGGACTTTTTCGCTGTTTATTCTTTCGCTATTTTACACATAGATTACACATTCTAAAAACTATAAAATAGGTACTCATGTCGTTTATTGTTTTATTTATAAAAATAACGCGGCACTTGATATTTATGCGATATGTACACCCATATAATTAGGAAATTAACACAGATCACACAAACACTGCACTGAAGTGCTCTGTGATGATTTATTTAGTATTAATCTGTATACTAATCCTAAAAAAAAATTTGCAATTAGTGCATTATTCATTTCCTGCATTCAAATTTATGTCCACCGACCCAATATTTGTTATTTTTTTGAACACACTGATATATAACATACATTATATATTTATTATGTATGTATTATTTCATTGAAAGAATATTTGAATTTCTTGCTTTTATCTCTGTTCTTTGACAGTCTTAGAACATTTTTCTACCATCCAAAAATATATGACAAATACCTGCATTGCAGGCGTGCAGCAATAACATTGAAGCATGACTTTTAGTTGAACATACATATATTTGGGAAAAAAAATTAATTAAATATCTGGCAGAATATTATGAAATATTAAAATCTGAATAATATGTAATTATTGTGATAGGAATATTACAAAATGTATATCTTATTTCGATTTCTTTTCAGTATGCTTAGGAAAAAGTCTTACTTCTTGTTTTCATTGCACGCCCCTGCAATATTGTCTAATGTTTATAATTTTACGATATTTGTTATTTCTTTGAATGGGTATGATTTTTTTTAACAAAGCTTCTCAACCTTTTCGGACATTGTTTAAATAACTATCATATTTTGATGCAAAATTTAACAATTAAATTTTACTGCAGTTAATGTTGAGTATGTTTAGAAAGTTCGCTTGGAAATGTAAATGTTTTTTTTGCATTATTTTTGCAAGACTAAAAATCTCCAGAGTCCAATTAGGAAAGATAATTATAAATAAGAACGCCAAATTGGCAAGATGGGGGTGGGGGAAAGCGGGGATAAAAAGCCTTCACTAATTGCTTTAGGTTTACTTAACATAAAACATTTTTCCCAATTGCTAAAAGTAATCCCCGATCTCTGGAATATCTTGTAATGTTGCAATTACATAGGTATATTAATGTTATCTGGATTAAATGTAATTTATTCTTATTTACAAATACTGTAAATGGTAATTAAGATAAAAGTACACAAATAGGCGTCTGCTTCTTTGTAGTCAAAATTAGATTATGAAATGTAAGAAGTATTTTTCTGATGACATAGGAGATCAAAATATAAATACTGAATAAACTTCAATTAATATATTTTATAATTACTTTATTTTATATGTGCGAAGATTAAATATAGTTAATTTCTACTTATTGTATTATATTTTTTTCATTTATTTATTATTTCATTATTTTCTACTAGGTACATCGTACATTGAAATCCTTCAAAATTCCAAGAAACAAACGCATATTCATAAAGTATTAATTATAGAATTTCATATTTATCATTTTCCTTATTCGTACGGCTACAGATAAAGTTAGGAAAGAAGACAGGAGGCACATTAAAAACGTCGCTCTCTCACTGGAATATATATAATTTAAAAAAATAAAATTTTATATAAAAGTTCAAGAGTAGCTTGTTGGTGTAGTTAGTGGTCATAATCCTGATGCTCGCCTAGTGAACTGGTGGCTGGTGGTTTGAGTCATATTCCAGGACACCGGCAAGTTAGTCCTATTTTCATAGCACAAGCGTTTAGCGTAGTTTGAAAATAGTAAGAATATTTATGCGACACGTATTCCGTGTTCGCATCTCTATTAAAATAAAAGGTATAAATCAAGCATATCAAAATACTATTCTTATTTTAAATGATTTAAAAAAACAAGTAATCGAACGTTTCGGCGTTGACCTAGTGGAAATCCATGTTTAAATATAATATTATGAAATAAAAAACTGAACTTTTTTCCACTATTTTATATTTAAGAATTGTTACACTACATGTTTGAATTAAATTATTATTTTATTTCTAAATTATTTTGTTTAAGGCCGTAGCATAGGGCCTAAAACAAAATAATTTAGAAACACTTGAAATTCATAAAAACCTAAACACAACAAATAACATGATCAATAATCAAGTACAACCCTTCACTTACCCCTTCTTACAATGTTTTCGATCTCCCACCACCTAGATACCCCCTCCACTTCTACTGAATCCACTACCCACACATCAGACAACCACTCCCACATACCTCAGTCTTAACTCACCTGAAGAAGGAAACGGATGTTTCCGAAACATGTAGTGTAACAATTCTCAAATATAAAATAGTGTAATAAATAATGTTCAGTGTTTTATTTCATAATATTTAAAAAGATATTAATTAATTTTCTTATTGCATTTTTAGAAACGTAACATGATATTTACATAATTTTTACAAATCGTAGTTAATAACAAAATATTTTGTACGTACGTATACCACTGTAAGCAGATTATTTTCATTTGCTTAATGAATACTTCAAACAAGTTTAATGCATAACCCCCGGGAGGGTCGCAAAGAGATTATTTTTATTTGCTTTTTAGGATTATGTCTGCGTTATACTCTTTTTTGTCATTTGTTTCCATAACGTATAGTATACAAAAAAAAATTATGTAAATATTCATAATATAAACTTATTATTTTGCAGTTTCCGGCTACTGAAAATAATCTTAAATCGTAGATCACCAAAAGAAATAGACATGGAATAATATAAATTCCTTGTCCACAATTTAGCATCACGTGTGGTGCCTACAAGTCCCCTGTTTAAAAAAATTTCCACGAGTTTGTTAATTTTGAAACAATTACGAAAAGGTCGAATGAATTAGGTCGCGTTTTATTACGAGATGATGTTTTTACTTGGTTTGTAACAATTTTTGTTATAATACGATATTGTAAAAAATAGTCTTGTTTACTAGGGGATATAAATGTGTTAAGGGGGACATTCTTCCGCTGTGATTTATTCCCCTCTCATTAGAAACTAGTTTAGTTTACCTTTGCACATTTTTACACTGTCACTTAAATAATTTTTTAGTAATGTCAACATTTTTTTTTCTTTAACACAATACTGTACCGTGTTGCGACGTGATTTATTTTATCGAATGCTAAATTTTTTAATGATTTAATTGTGCAGATCTGGTAGCTAAATAAATAAATATAGTAATCTAGCTGATTATATGTTGGTACTGTTTGATCATTCATTACAGAATTTAACCCATTAGGAAATTTAATACGTATATTATTGTAATTTAGAGTGAAAACTGTTGTTAGTTATTTTAATTAAATCTTAATAATATAATCCCACCATTGTTAGCAATAGCGGCATAAGTTGCATTACCTGCGCATGTCCTGTAATAAAAAATAATTGTTTCAACTTTCCTACTTATCATCAGAGAGGGTAGAATGCCAAACTCTTCTGTCCTGACACAACTCTCGCCTCATCCACATTCATACATCTTCGCTTGCAGGCTCGAGGATTGTTGAGACTCCTAACAGAACCATCTTCCAGTGTCTTGTTAATCTGTTCTTGCCACGTCTTCCGCAGTCGTCCTCTCTTTTTGGCACCGCCAATTCTTGCGTCATATATCTTTCTTACCATTCCTCAGTAGAATTCTTCTATTTGGCAGTAATGTTAAATAATAATAATACTTATGTGTGAGTGGAAATAGATCGGAACGGGCACATGGCAGTCTTGCTTTTGGAGAAATGAAAAAAATATCTTAATATATTTTTATATTTAACAGTAAATTGATCACCGAATAGCCAAGTGGTTAAAGGTATGAGATTTGTCCCGAGAGACCATAAATTTTTTTACTATTTTCATAATATTAAGCACCATATCCTTTAAATGCATATGTGTGTCACAGAAAACACGTAGGATATATATAGTTCTATCAAATATGTCAATTTTTTTTTCATAGAACTCGAGTAGCTTGTTGATATAGTGGTCATGACGCTCGCCTAGTGATTTGGTGGATGGGTGTTCGAGCCTCAAAGGAAAGGAAAGGACACCAACAAGTTAGTCCTATTTTCATAACACAGGCTTTTGGCTTAGTTTGAGAATAGTAAGAACGTTGATGTGACACGTTTGCCGTATTCGCATCTCTTTTTAAAAAAAAAGAATCATACAAAGAAGTTGATATTTTGTCTCATACCTAAATGTTTATTTTATTGTTGTTAATTTTTTTACTGCTGTTGTCACTGTTTATTTTAAAATGTAAAGTATAGCATAAAAGAAAATGAATAATTTTCCAAATTATAGTGAAATTTTTCTTCGGCATATGTGAATGAATATGAGAATTTTAGTGATTTTTAAGTTTTAAAATAATTAGTAGGAAGTACTGCCTTTGAGAATTAAACCAATGACATTAGATTCAATAAGCTGACATTTTACCCCTGAGCCACACATTCTATCCAGATTAATTTAATATTCTATTGTTATACTTCTATTTAGACAAATATCATTAACATCGGTTAACTAAATCTCTCACAAAACCAAATTATAATATTTCGGCTTGTTATCTAGCAAACAATGAATTTTATACAAGTTTCCCACGTTGGTGTGAAAATAAAAACCACTGTTTTTGGGCATTTTCTTGTTCCAACACCGCATTATATCCTCAGAATGGAGAATGAAAAAGGTCTGCGGAAAGTCCGACGAACAAAGGTAATCTCAGTTTTGGTGTCGGACAAATTCGTTCTAATTAATACACTACTCTGCTCTTCGCGTCGCTGGAAAAGTTGGAAAAAACGCTCGATTTTTTTTTGTGCTTCCATTACACCGTGAAATTAGATATTTTGGAATCGTATTAAAATTCTATAAAATAAGTTAGTCCGTCGGAACAGCTACAGAGGAGAAGAGCTGCTTTCCATTAGCCATGGAGTACTTTCCAAATTTAGATTAGATTTTTCCCGGTAGCAATTACGTACGCGTATGAGATCTTAACTGGCATTTTTCGTTTAATAAATAAAGTACATCGGAGCGTTTTTCGCAAACAACTCACACACGCCGTTCGAAATTAGCCTACTATGATTTAATATTTCGTTTTATTTAACGGAGTAAAAAACGTATTGTTTTAAAACAGAAAGTGTGGAGCAAAATACGCGCTGCGTATAAAATTTTAGCCCGGTCGTTTCATCCACTTAATTTCAATGAGGGAATATTTTACCAGTGTTTTGTTTAAATAAAAATTATATCTACCGGGTAAGGTAAAATAAATTATATTAAATTTCAGTACTGTTTTTAAATCTTTAATGGGAGAAGTTTTTCATATTTATAAAATACGAAATAATGTTTACCTCGGAAATTGTACAAAACAACTGTAATATTTCTCTACAACACGGTAAAATACATATTACGTTCACTTTAAAAATAAGCTAATTTATCATGCTATGCATGTCAAGAACTGCACAATGGTTGCGTTAACAGTATGGTGCATGGAAGCTCAACATGGCTCCAGAACATGATAATGTAATGAATGTAGCGGCACTTTATTTATATAACACGGATATAAATATTTTTGTAAGTGAAAAATTCTACAATGGACTTCACCTTTATATTAACTTTATTTATGAAAACTTGGCAACTCATCCCTCAGAATCAGGTAGCTTCGCGCCTGCTATTAGGGATTATACTAGGAATTAATTTTGTAAAATTATCGGTACCTTCATTTACTATTAAAAATTTTAAAAATATTATTAAAAATAGTCTATAATTGTTTAAATGCAAGCTGCAACTGTGAAGCATCTTTTACGTTTTTTCTTGTTTAGTGTTATTTCTTAATATAACTTACAGTTTATTACATATAATTTTATTATAGTCTATTAAATCTATAATTATTTAATAACGTAATTTTTACGCTGTAGCTTTCCAAAAAGAGACTAGCTCTTGTGCTAGGGGAAGAAATGGAGGGAAAATCCAGCTACAAAAAATCAAATAATTTTAATTATTTGCCACCCGAGATTAATCTACGTAGACCAGATTATCGGAGATGTGCGCTGTAGCATCTACCAAGAAATGAAGAGGCTGGCAGGTGACAGAGAGGAGTGGAGAAAGCGAGTGCTTGTTGCAGACCAATCCTAGGATTGCGACCCAAAAAAAATTGGATTTTAATTATCTTCTTCGGCCGTCTCTCCACTGCTGGATGTAGATCTCTTCTAAATTTCTACAATTTTTTCTTATTTTGGCTTTTCGAATCCACCCACTATCCGTGATAGGTACAATATCATCAACCCATCTTTTCTGAGGCCGGCCTTTTCCTCTTTTCATGTCCAATGGTCTTCACCGCAGAACTCTGGGTGCCCATCTGTCTTTCCCTGTCTGGCAACATGACCTGCCCGTTGCTATTTTAATTTGTCAGTACGATCTACCATATCGACAACTTTTATCGGGCGTCTAATTTCCTGATTTATGATTCTATCTCTCAGACTTACGCTTAGCATTTGTCACTCCATAGATCGCTGTGTACCTACATATTTGTTTATGTATGATCCTGGCAGTTAGCGTGATAGTTTCCAGATCATACGTAAGCACAGGGAAGTTGCATACTTAAACACTTTTTTTTAAATCTTGGGAATATGTTTATTTTTAAGGACATGATTAAGTTTCCCAAAGTCTGTCCAACTTAGTCCAATTCTTCTAAGTGTTTCTGCTGCTGTCCGTGATATACATATTCTTCAACAGTTTCAATCGTCTAGTTATATATACTGTTGGATGGACTCATGATTTTGGCTTTATTGATTAGACTATTATGGACTAGACCAACCTTTAAGGAGGTATCGTAGAATATTCATAATAATATTAATGATTTTATCACGATTTTAATTATATTTTTATAAATATAAATTACTGATAATAACTGTAGTCATCCTAAAATGGGATCCGAAACGTCTACTAAAGAGGTCGGGTACAAAAATGGTCTATAAAACTCGACATAGAAGATTCTGTACTGCCATTGTGACCATTATTTAATTTACTATTGAAACGAGTCCCTATGTATGTGTAAGAAAATTTGCTGTTGCACACTTTTTTTATTGAATTGCTTAAATCAGCCGTGAAGCTACGCATTATAAATAAAGTATAAAAAAAGAAAACGTAATCGTACAAAAATAAAGTAAATGGCTCAACATGACAGAAAATGACTTAAATTTTATTTATGTATTCACATTTTAAGCCTTAATCAAAATTTACCAAAAAAGCACTGAATTATGTACTTCATTTACAAATAATATTTAAATAATGTGTTCATATTTTATTATTATAAAAATAATAATAAGTATAGATACTTTAATAGCTCCTTCAGCTCCTCTTTCAGTAATTCTATTTCCACAAATAAGATTTTTAAATCTAACGGCAGTCGGAGTTTTCAAAATCGTTGACTCCGCACATCGCACTTGCAGTCGCCTTATGCTAGAGATGCGAAGGCTGCAATGTTAGAATATGAATTCTAGTATCCATTTATGCCACTGTTTAAACACCAACTGTACGCTACAATAACATGCCTGTTGAAATGAACATGGGCTTCGTCGGAGAACGAAATGTTGATGAAGTCGATGAACCGCTCGAAAATTGTTTCATCGAATTTATATCCGGTTTTAAATTTTGCAACAATTGGATCTAATTTGGGTGACTTTCATATCCAGTTTAGAAAATTGACGTAAATTAGATCTTGAAATAATAGGAGCGTGTAGTGAGTGACAAGAAGCATAAACATATATTTGGAAAAAAAACTTATAACTCAATATATGCAGGACAGCCTAGGACTCAGCTCAACAGACTTCAGTCAGTGATGAATGCTGCGGCAAGGCTTATATATAAGGCGACAAAGTTCTCTGCCGGAGCGTATAAATTTCAAATTCCCTTTGATGTGTACAAAAGTCTTCAAAGAAATGCACCACAATATTATATTTGATGGACACCTCTGCGTCCCGGACAATATCACTGGAAGACGGCTCACACTGCGGTCAGCTAAATCGGAGGCACTCTGCAAGCTGGTAGAGACTTGGAACCACCAAGTTTGCGGAACGTGCTTTCAACATTGCGGGCCCAGCTATGTGGAATCATCTGCCACCCATGGAAATCGTTGCGATCCATGGAAAATCAGGAATCTTTCAAGAAGAGCCTAAAAACTTGTTTATTCGAGATGTCGCATCTGTAAAGCGCCCTTGAAACATCTTTCACGCAAAAACGGCGCTATATAAATCATCACAAACGTAAACATAAAACCATCTGTACCAAGACGACTATGTCTATATTTATATTAATTTGGACTACAGTGTTTCCAAGTGTTTCAAAACCTTACAATCACAGTACTTCAGGCGGACAAATTGAGAAACATAACACTTTAAGTTAAATTAGCTTGTACTAGTTACATGACATTTCAATAGCTGAAACAATATTTTTATTAGGTCCTTACATATGAAATTGGCGTTTTACCGTACTGGCAAATTTGATCTCAAATATCTTCTCTTTGGTTGGGAATTCCAAATCCAAATTTATACAGCTATTTACTCATGTATTTGTGTTTTGAAAATTATAATTCATTTGTTTTTTCCTCAATTGTTCTTTTCTTTGCGTCACTCAGTTTACAAAATGAAAAACTTGAAATATCGCGTTATTTACGAGTACGAGTTCCACCGTGGCACCAGTGCTGCAGAAACGGCTCGAAGGATTAATGATGTATATGGCGACGGTGCCGCAAAAGAAAACACAGTGCGTTTTTGGTTCCAACGTTTTCGTTCTTGAAATTTCGACCTGCAGAACAAGCCCCGTGGACGGCCGGAGACCAAAGTCGATAATGAAGAATTGAAGGCTATTGTGGAAGCGGATCCATCGCAAACCACATCCTAGTTAGCTGCAGGCTGCGGTGTTAGTGATAAAACTGTTTTAATCCACTTGAAGCAAATTGGTGAGGTGAAAAAGCTTGAAAGGTGGGTACCTCACGAATTGAGTGAAGCAAATCAACAAACGCGCGTGGACTGCTGCGTTGCGTTACTCAACCGGCACAATAATGAAGGGATTTTAAATCGAATCATTACCTGTGATGAAAAGTGGATCCTGTACGATAATCGGAAGCGCTCATCGCAATGGCTGAACCCTGCCGAACTAGCCAAACCATGTCCCAAGCGAAAATTGACTCCAAAAAAGTTACTTGTGAGCGTTTGGTGGACTAGTGCTGGTGTCGTTCACTACAGCTTTCTTAAATCTGGCCAGACGATTACGGCAGATGTCTATTGTCAGCAACTGCAAACCATGATGGAAAAGCTAGCTGCTAAACAACCGAGGCTGGTAAATCGCTCTAGGCCACTGCTGCTTCATGATAACGCTAGACCACACACTGCACAACAGGCGGCTACCAAATTAGAGGAGCTTCAATTGGAATGTCTAAGACATCCACCGTACTCTCCGGACCTTGCCCCAACAGATTACCATTTTTTTCGAAATTTGGATAACTTCTTGCAAAGGAAAAAATTCAACTCCGATGGGGCAGTCCAAACCGCCTTCAAAGATTTTATTGATTCCCGTCCAAATGGTTTTTTTAGTAAAGGGATCGATGAACTACCTATGAGATGGCAAAAGTGCATAGATAGCAATGGTACATACTTTGATTAAATAAATATATTATAATAAAAAAAAATCGGCTTTATGTTCCTCCCATACTTAACGCCAATTTCATATGTAAGGACCTAATATTTACATTACAAAAGTATATCAGGAAACACACTCGTCGAACCTACTGTTAGCAAGTCTTTCGGCCTTTAAAAACACGTTAACGTTACAACAGGCTATAAGGCCCAATTACTATAGCGAGTCACGCCACAAAAGCTTGATAAAATCTGATAAATGTATTGTAACTTTACTGAGAATCTAAACCAGAACCACAAAGCATGAGAAACAAGCATCATGCCTATGAGATTACTAGAGCGATATAAAAATAAAAACACACTCTTTTAGTCCTACTTGTTTTATTTTTGTGAGACGCGTTTCGCCTTAAGAGAATATTGTCAACCTAACTCTTTTACATTCAACAACTTATATTTATATGATAAATATTGAAAGAAATAGCAACATAATTTTAAGAACTTAAGTAGGTTTATGTATTTTGGCAGCATTCTAAGAAACAATTTTGCTAAAACTCTAAATACATAAATGGAAGACGATACGTGTACAATTTGAAATAAATGAGGTAGAGACAGCATTATTCATGTTAATTCTTAGAGTTTCTTTAATTCTAGTTACCAATTTATTATATTCGAACATTAAAATGTGGTAGTTCCAATTGAGGTCGATAACAAAGAATAAAATTATAGCACAGACAAATTATCTCCCAATTAATATATATAATTATTATATTCGGCAAACACAAATCAAACAAGAACCCGACCAAATTACCAGTACTAGTATGCAGCTCACTTGGGAGAGCTGATTACCGACAACAAAAGGTACCGAGTTGAAGTGAGGCACAGTTTGAAGGAAAATGAAAATTTGTCTTGAGCATTTTTTGTAAAGACTTATTTAATTTCGTTAAAAAAATTTACCCCATTTTGTAAACATAGTTAAAGTAAATTTATTGCAATAAAGGCTGTAGCATAGGAGAGCCGTTGAGCAAAAACAAAAGAACCTCTCGTAACGATGAAACACGTGATGCAGGTTTCATTATAACGAGAGCCGCGTCACGGCGCCGTTTCCGCTAACGGCGTTGTTAATATTCATACACCTGTGACTTTATGGCGGCCCCGCGTGCAAATGTCCTGCGAAGCCTGGCGGTCACGTGACTGCGCGGCCCGGACACTGCCCCTCTACAATCGAACGAAACGTAAATTAAATAAGGGTAGGTATAAAAAAAATATTGTTGAAACGACATTTATACATCGCAGAATTTTAATGCTACTTCCTAGCATGAAGGCATATTCATTTGCATATAAATAAAAACAGAGTAATAGTATATATTGATATTATTATAAAGATAGCATAACATCACCCTTTTACTCAATTTTTCGAGCATGATGATATTTATTTTAAATGAACACACATTATAAATCTACGCTAATAGAAAAAAATTTCAGATAAATCATAAACACGTAAAAAAGAGCTTTTTGCAAAAAAATGTAATAATAATCTTATCCGTATTACGACACCATAAAATTAAGATAATTTCTTTAAATCTTAATAAAATATTGGTCTTGTATATTACGTATACGTATGTAAAGTGGTTTATATTTTAGAGTTAATCTGAAAAGCAAAATAGTTTTCTAAATCTTCACGACATTCTCAAGTCTTTTGTTCCACAGATCGCTTTTGTGCTAAGTCGTATCTTAGATCAGCCACTGCAGCTTTATGTAAGTTGCAGGAACTTATTCAAAGGGAACGTAATCTAATTAGCACTGACAAAAATATAGTAAGTAATGAACAAAAGTTTAAAAACTTGACATTTTTAATTATTTAATGATAAGTTACAAGTTACAGATAGTTAAAAAGACTTTATTGTTAAACTCTTTTCCGTTGAAAAAAAATGTTTTTTATTTTATGTAAAAGCACAAATTAAGCATTTTTAAATGTTCGATTAAAAAGGTTATAAATATTTTTGAAATTATCTTCTTTCGGCGCATTGAAGGTAATTTTTTATCGTAACGGAAGTTGCACAAACGTAGCATGCGCATTGTAGCGGAAATGCGTGTAGCAGATATCAGAATTTAGCAGGAATGCGAGACTAATATATAATAATAATAATAAAAGAATAGAGACTAAGAAATGCGCGCGTTTCCATTAAACTGTCAAATTTTATTTAGTGTTCCAGTTATATAAATAATGTATTATCAACCATTATAAAGATGCTCAATTCAAAAACTGATTGGTTATTGAATTGAATTGAAAATTAGAACTGTTTATTTATTTTATTTAACAATTCAAAGTAATCAAAATATATCATTATCTATGTATGTATGTCACTAACGCTACTAAGGCCCCAACGCCACCCTGGATAGCCCTGTTTTCTGTTCGCGTCCGAAATGTATTGAGTTCTCGTTGTAATAATACTCTGTATCGAGGTATATTTTTCAAGAAAACTAGCATTATCAGTCAATAGATAATTATTAAAAATAAAAATTTGCAACATATTTTGTAAAAAAGTTTTGGATATAAAAGAACATAATTATTGTCGGGTTATATTGTTACTATTTGTCTGTTATTCATTTCCATGACCATTCATTAAAAAATATCCCCGAAAAATATCAACCGTTTCGCTACAACTACATTTTTCTAATCACTCCCCTTCAAATACTAAAAGTTATTATTTTTATTTAGATGTTCCTATCTTTGGATCTTCTTTCTTTTTCAAAAATAGTATTCGTAGAAATTTTTTGGAAAAAGTGGTTTAAAATAGGATCGAGTGGTTGCAATTACACTCCTTTATACCCTTGTACTTCGTTACCAAACCTGTTTTAACTAACCGAGTTCATCATTGAAGAAAGTGATGAAAGAATACGTTGTTTTCGCTAGAAGAAAGGGCGTTATTGAGAATCGATGTAAATAAAACCGTCGAAAAGCGAGATCTACATGCGCATTTGCTGACTGACTCAATAATGTGATTCCTTTGTAATTGGAAAAAACTTTATAGTAACCCCTTTAAAAATAGGGATGATGTGCGAAACTCTTAGAGGATTTAATCTCCTTCTACGCGATAGAAGCTATTCGTGTCAGATATTTCTGTTCCAAAACACTTAGGTTTTTAAAATAATGAGCCTTACATCATTTATCGCCAGATATCCTTCCAATTTTAAAAATTTCATTACGTGTTTTGTTAACTACATTAACTTTTTGTAATATGATACTTTGATGAGTGATTTGATAGTACCTATGTGGTTACCACTGTGGAGAAATGATGAATAAATCCGACTGTACCAATGGAGGTCTTCCGGGTATCTATAATATGTCGCGATTTATTCATAGAATGGCAGGCAAATAAAACACAAAAGGCAAGCAAGAAAAATATAGTTTGCTAACTTACGGGGCACGAATAACTTTTATTGATCATAGAGTTCGATTTAAAGGCTTTTTAGCTATAGCACGTGTTCGTGATACCGTTATCCTGGAAACAATAGCAAATTGGCTGCTTTGACTCCACTCACGCCTAGTTTGTCGGTCGACGGGATCACCATAATATTATTTTATTCTCCAACTATTGAATACTTTCAAATGATAATGAAAAATCAAGAAATAATTCGTGAGAACATCCTTTTTATTCGAGAGTTAATTTTGCTGCTCTCTTCCACGATTCTATTCAAGTTGTTGGACGCCATAGTGATCCGAGCTCGCAACTTCTAAGGAGACTTGTAACGGATACAAAATAAATAGGTACCTAACAAAAGAAATTTAATTAACAAAGAACAAAAGAGGTCGGTACCTTTTTTGTTTGTACAAGGAAGAAAATTATGTGGGGTAGTTTTATGGTTAATTAACAACAGAAGTACATACTTAAAACATAAAATTATAAAATTTCTAGCGAGGTTTTCATGGCTGAAGCTAAAATATTTTATACGCACATTTGTTTGTTAATTTCAATTACTTTCAATTGTGTAATATTAATTTGCGAGTTATCTATAGCACAAAATTTGTCAAACATACGGGGACCAAAAATAAATTTAAAAATATTGTAGATTGTACATGTTGTTCAGGTCTTCACAGCCGTTCAGAATCTTCTGGTTTTAGTTTTCTGTGGTTACGTTATCGTTTGGATCCCATTGCAGGGTCCATCATCAGAGCTGATGATGAACCCTGCAACGGGACGCAAAAGCAGGATGATTGTCTCTGTGTTTATGTATTAGGTGGGAATATCTTGTTGGAGATATATTTTGTCACGAGTTATCTTGTGTTATGTGTGTGTTTTAATTATTATCGGATAAAACACTGGCATGTTTCTGTCATGTTTTTGAATAATAATTACATACTCGTATAATAATAAAACATAACAAGTAGATAAATAATGTATTTAACAATATTTCTACTTATTTTTGTAGTAAATTTCAATATTGCAAAGATGAAATAGTTGATTAAAAAATCTTCATGCAGCTCCGTAATAAGCTTATAAATAAATTTCAAGCAAATACATACTCGTATACTATTATTTTTAATTAAAATATTAAAAGTCGTAAGAAATAATACGTCACAACTTGGACTCTACACCTTTCTATTGCTGGCAAAATTATTTTTCCTACGAAATTATATAAATGGATGATCTTAAAAAATAGATATTCACTTACAGATACAAATCAATGGCTTGATCTACGTATCTAAAAATTATCACGTTTTCAGAAGAAAGTAAAGGAAGTTCTTTTCAAGAGTGAAGATTTTTTATATATCTGACTAAAAGTACTTTGAATATTTAATGCTTATAAATATGACAATGGAATTTTCTTTTTTAAATAGACTAAAAAATTTGGCATAAATATGTGTCAGCTGATGTTTCATTGTTATTTTTTAATTTCAAACTCGTGAGGTACATTATAAATTTTTGAATATTTTTCTCAACTATTTCCTGAAAAACGTATTTATTGTTGATGAGTTATTGTGTTAAAAAGCCATCAATAAAACGAATGTATCGTTCTAAAAAAAACATATGGATAGTGGCACTTTTGCATCTATTCGCCCCAATTGTCAAATATTGAGGAAGAATTATTGTATAAAACCTTTTATATTACTTCGTTGATATTTTTCAGACCTTTTCAGGTGGTGAATATATAGAACCGTGAGTACTAAGCGCATCAAGTGAAAAAGTAAGTTTCGAGATATCAGCGTTTGAAGCGTTACAAATTTCACAAGGATTTGAGTTCTCTTATACGAAAATTTTTAAATTAATGGTTTTTACGTTATTTCTCATTGTTTTTTAACTGAATACACTAGTGCATTATATTTTTTTAATGCATTAGTGCATCAGTATATTAACCCTTAACTATAGACGTCATTTTATTTTTACACTTCCAGTCCCCTGTTCTTCATGGCTGAAATTCAGAGGAAATTTTAGGAATTTCATTAACGTTTATATTATAATTTTATTAAATCGGTTTTGATGAAATAAAATTAATACATATCTTATAAACTTTTATTAAATTTGACTTTTTTTAACAAAAATAAGGCAATTTTAGTCTTTGGTTACGTGACATTACTTCTAGGAACATAATATTTTAACTTTATCTTAATAAACAAAAAATACTATTTTTAATGAAAAACTAATCGATGACAAATAAATAAAACAAAAATTAAACTTCTTAGTGACTAAAATTGAAATTCTGACATAAACAAAAAATGAGGTAATTATTGGCAATCATTACACAATGACTGAACATTTCATACAAACTGGACGATTGCAACCAACGTAAGTCTGTGTTGACTTTTTTCAATCTAATTGGACAAAAGCTGAATAAAACTTGAGCAGTAGGTCCTTTAGATGGCTTATCAGAACCTATAACGCGCGTCAAAGTCATTTTCAATTCTTTGGGTAATTTTGTGTTGACAATGCGTTTTAGCATTGTGAGGATTCAATCACCAGGGAGCAGGGGAGAAGGTAATTTAGCTATCCACTTAAAATAAAAGTATTTTTTGTGCGAAGATCCGAAAGTGGTGTATTATCATCAGAACTCTCGTCACTTTCCTTTCCTTCTTTAGTTTTCTTCTTCAGGTACGGCAGAATCTCAATTCTCGTCTTCGCTTTCATGAACAATAATAAAATCTTCTTCTATCATCAAGCAATCGACAATACGATCCTCCAATCATCTAGTGTCCAAATCATCTGAAGCAATAAGGCAGTTACTTATCTTAAAATGAACGGTTTTCTACAAGCAAAACCTTCCTTGTTAGCTAATTTTGATTGAAGTTCTCGGTGGCCGTTTTATTCCAGAAGTGCTTGTTTGATTATTGCTGTTAATTTTTATTGAAAAATTTAAAACAAAGCAAAACACCGTCAAAAACGTTTTGTAAGGAAAACGTGGAAGTGGGGTCTCACCAGCCCCGAGTAAAGTTTGAAGATCCGGTACTAATCTGTTAAACATACACCGATACAACTTTCTATCTCTGTGATCATTTCACAACTAAAATGAAAGGTACTGAACGGCTTGGAGCCGAGGGGAGCGGGGAAGTGGCTTACCCGTGGATTTCACGGAAGGTGAGGGCCCTCTGAGACCCCACGTCCACAGTTAAAGGTTATGTCGAGATCTTGGAATGCTACAATAATGATTTTAGATTAATGCTGTAATGCATTAAAATATTCATATATTTGGTTTTCATTCTAACATTATTACAACGCATTTCAAATTTTATTTGAGTGACTTTGTTAAAGGAATTAAGAAACTGAAAAATTATTAATAAAACTGCATTATTAACTAAAAAAATATTGATTTTTTTATTATTGAACAATCCCTTCTCCCCTTTTCATCACCTTGTTCATAAATAATAATTAACCTTATACCTAAAAACAGTAAATTCATAGTGGATCATAATTATTATGTAGTCGTATGGTATTGTGACTTTCTTCTGGCGCTAATTAAAAGCATTTCAAAACTTCCCTATTCAAGCGAACGGGTAGCAAAGAGCGTGACTCGAGGTAAAAAGACTTCCAAGTACGTTTTAAGGCGCAAGCCTTATTAGTTACTTTTGAAACTTTTTCTCAAAGTTTCCTTGTCCCGGGCTTTCATGCATTCCAAGTTTTCTAAACTTAACATTCTTGCCCGACTTAATCCATCTAGGGTACAACAATCCTTCACCGTGACTTCTAATCTAAATAGAAATTCTACAGAATAATTGGCCTTACGAGTTTTTAAATATTTTTACGTATTCACTACGGGTGTGGAAAAAGAACCCAAAGAATTAAGAGACAGAAATTTAAGTGTACCAAATATGTATTAGATACACGATTTATAGTTTAAAACTTTAGAATATTATTCTATAGGAGTAAGAGCTTCTAGTTTTCATTTCGCCAGCTGCATTCAAAATATAATTATAACCGTTTCATCTATTTTTACTAAAATCAATATTTATCTAGAAAATTCCATGTTACGTGTACGAGTGCATAGCCGAATAAAAATCACCGAAAGACAAAAATCACTTATTCTTTTATTGAGCCTTCCAGTCTAGTAACCCAATTGTTAATTTGAGAAAAGGATACCACTACTAAGTCTTACATCAAGTAGCACCTTCTCAAAGGAAGCTTCAAAAACAAAACTCCTGTTCCGGATCCGAGAGTTTCAAAGGGTCAAAAGGATTCACATTTGTGATAAGGCTTTCTTTGGAGTAAAGGCTAACGGGCGAACGTGGGTCGATTCTTCAAAAAATTGAGCGGTGCTTCTTTCAGCTTGAAAGTTGTTTTATTCACTACAAAGAAAATAAACATCTTGTACCTGATGCTTGGAATATTAAGATATGGCATTCTTAGTTTGCGGGGCGTCAACAGATTTATTATTTTTTCATAATACCCGCAAGGAATAATTTTCTTCCTTTACCCAAATCTTATTAACCAAAGTCACAGCGGCGTGCAATAGATATGTATAAGTGCACACATACATTCCGTGTGCATGTGTATGTCAATTATGCTGTCCCTAGAGATTGTATTTAGCTGAAAGAAATACTCTTTTTGAAGCATGTTTGTGACTAATATCAATGCGATTATTTTATATTATTCAAATATTAAGAGACGGTTAAAAGGACATATCATGATCAATGTGTATAAAAACGCGTTTAGTGTATACGTATTCAGTATACTGAGCGATAAAAAAGACATTAAGTTTAGTAGTGATGTTCAAACCGTAAATAATCGTATAAAAATTTAAATAGTTATTAATGATACTTTGATGTAAGTATTACCTGGTACCGATGATTACCGGTCGAGTTGCAAAATATCAGTTACCAATCATAGGTACAATCAGATACAAATTTCAAATAACGGTAAAATCGTGATATCGGTTAAAATGTCATCCGTCACTAACGCTTATTTGATATACCTACGTGCAAGGCAGATTTCGCGAAAAATTATGCGAAACACTGCATTATTTGCCAGTTATATATTTTTCCGTAGAGGATTCTACATTAGTTTACATATTAACAGGATAACATTGAATTACTTGCACGTGGACCTACACACTTAATACAAAGCATAGCAAATAAATGTTTAATGTAGGTTTATTTTGTCGGATACTTTTGAATTATTTATTTTATTTTTTATTTATTTTATTTAGTTTATTTTGTTTATCGGATAAATTTGAATTATGCGCATATTTTTTATTCATGATACAAATAAAAAGATATTTGAATTTCAAGTAAATAAAAATAAATATACAAAACTGTTTATATTATAAATGATTGTAATACAATAAGGTTCCAGAGAATGTAAAATTATTAAGAAATATTATCATGTTCAGTTGTAAGATAAGTCATATCTCAAAAAAAATACAATTATTTATTGAATATATGAATGGCCAATTTTAGTAAATGATAAATTGTATTATAAAGTAAATAAAGAAATATATACTCATTAATCAAAAATATATATTTAATCATAAATCATTGGTCATGCAAACCCAGGCCTCTTCAAGAATTTTCCTCGATTCATGCCTATTCCGAGCTATTTCTCTGCGGTCTTGGGTTACTAAAACAGTAGTTTTATCTTAGTTTTGGCATTCCCAAGCTTCTGTACACCATCGATCTTGCGTTAAGTATAATCATAACATCATTTCAATCGTTGCATCGACCACCGCTTAGTATATTATTTTAGGCTTATGAAAAAGAATTGAAAATATTTACAGCACTCCAAAATAAAACATTAAGAATTACATTTAAAAAAATCAATACACAAGAATCAAAGAGATGCTAGAAAACTTACAGATAATAACATTTAGACAAATAATTCAATTTAAAGTACTTCTATTTATATATAAAATTATTAATGGATAAAAATATACCATTGAATTATTAAGAAAAATTTTCGCTTCGTGATTCGCCGCTAGGGCCGCGTCGTTAGAAACGTCAAAATAACAATGGCCCTCCGCAGCCTGGATCCGTTTATTTATATCCGATAACGTTGAATTTTTCGAACCTAGGGAATGATGTTTTAATACACTATCGTTTCATATTAATAAGTTGTATTTTAATTTTTAAAAAACATATTAATAACATTTTTTAGTACATCTAATAATCTTCTCCGCTAGTACTTTTTTCATTATCGGCTGGCTCTGGAGTCTTTCAATTTAATCATTTCGAAACAATAATAATAATAATAAAGTATGATTAATAAATACGATAAACATCTGTTAAATGGGATATGATTTCTCCGAAAACGCAATATTATCGAATTTCGAATATTATAATATAAATAATCTACAAGTACTTGAGGATGGCCCTGTTAAAAGCCGCAACAACCGTAGAACTTGTATGAGAAGATGTATGAATGTGGCCGAAGCAAAAGTGGTGTGCCAGGATAGAAGAGTGTGGCGTCCAATCCTCTCTGCCTACCCCTGCGGAGAAACGGCGTGATTGTTAGTTACTTAAATAATTTTAAAATATGTTTTTTAATTATTAAGTAAATGCCTTTATTTGGTTATTTATTATTTATACACACGAAAGACGTGGCATGACCAGATTAACCAGATACTGGAAGATGGTCCTGTTAGAAGCCTGAACAACCGTCGAGCTTGCATGCGAAGATGTATGAATGTAGACGAAGCGTAAGTTGTATGTCAGGACAGAAGAATATGGCGCTCTATCCTCTCTGCCTACCCTCACGGGGAAACGGCGTGATGGTAAGTAAGTAAGTAAGTCATACAATTATAAAATTAAAATTTGTTCAAGAAGTTAGATATTTGGAATTCCCATAATAAATAGAATTAGGGTAGTGACAAAAGAAATGTCAATGCACTTAGGTATTTTCTTCTAGGAAATGTATGGTTAAATTTTTCTTGAAACGTAATCTGATCCTAAACAACTCAATTTTTTGTATTCTAAGAATTGGGCTTTTCGACTAGGCAATTAAAAATATTTGTATAATGAAATATAAATGTAAATAACACAAAATATTTATATAACTGATGCAGCTCTCCTATTGTGGGGATTATCCGGATTATATTATTTGCACTTGCTAAAAGGAATTTACAGGGGCCTTTCTTTGTTTTGATCTTTGGCATTACCTTTTTAAATAAACTATTTTTGTTGATATGTACTCAACGTGACTAACTGAAAGAGTATCACTTTATCTTTACGTGTTCCGAAAAACGTATTATGCTGATTTCGAAGTTTTACATGAGATTTATATAAAATGTAGGTATAATTTTGAGCAGTCACTTCATAATAATAATAATAATTGGATAACTTATATAGCGCCGTTTTCGCGAATACTCACCTCAAGGGCGCTTTACACAGAAAAATTATTATCTTACAAAACAACTTACTGCTAGAAAAGAAAAAACTTATTTACTATTACTTATTCACTAGGTGGCATACAAGAAATGAAATTAAAATTGAGTACTTATGAGATATATTTATTAATGAGAAAAATAAGAAAAAAACAACATGAACATGATAACTGTACAAGAAGAAAAGATGAAATAAGTTTACCATTACGAAAGAAAAAATATTACAATCTTCTATCGTGTTTTTTTAACCATTTTTTCCAATATTTTATCCAAATACATTTTATCCAAAATATTTAACTTATCTATACAATCGGACTTTTTCCAGAGGTATGGAAAACAAGTTATTGAATTCCAGTTTTTAAAAAAGGTAACCTCTCTGACATAACGAATTATAGACCTATTTGTATCCAATCCGCTATACCAAAACTATTAGAACTCTTATTGTTAAATAGAATTAAAATATACCTGTTTAACATCATATATCGCCTCTGCAACATGGATTTATGCCTAAAGGATCAACTCAAACTAACTTCCTCGTCTTACAAGCGGATGTTCTGGATGCCTTCAAAGAACATCACCAGCTCGATTGTTCTTACATTGATTTCTCCAAGGCATTCGATCGAGTCTCACATAAAATTCTACTTGATAAACTAAAAGCACTGGGAGTTTCAGGAAAGTTGAAAGCATGGCTAGAGATTTATTTGCACAACAGACAAATGATTGTCAGGATAGCTGATTTGGAGTCTGATCACTTTTGTGCTGTTAGCGGGGTACCTCAAGGCTCCCACCTAGGTCCTATATTGTTCTGCATTTTCATCAATGAAGAAATCCCCGTACTTTTGTCATCGGGTGTTAGATGTTTGCTTTTCGCGGACGATATGAAACTCTATAGGGTAATTGAAACAATCCAGGACTGCAAACTTTTGCAGTGTGCACTGGACACTTTACAGAAATGGAGTGAAATCAATAACCTATCACTAAATGTCCCCAAATGTCAAGAGATGAGATTTTTGCGCACCCAAACAGTAGTACTCAATGATTACAAAATTGATGGAAAAGTTTTGATTTTGGTAGATGAAATTAGAGATCTAGGCGTGTTTGCCAATAACTGTATATTATTCAAACATATATTAAAAGGTATATTGAAAGACTGCTAGTATTTGGCGAATTGGACTTAAATAATTGATTTGTATTTGTATGTATTTTTTATTATAATATTACTTTCAATGCTTGTGCTATATATTTTCACTCTACATTAATACTTTTTTGTTTTAAAATTTCTATTATATTATGTTTTTCTTATGCCTCTGCTTTTTATATACATACTTGCTTTTTACTTTATATTATATTTACTAAGTATTTTCTTTTCTCTTTAAACTATCTATATATTCTGATTATGTACACTTACCTATCTATTGTAAAAGCCTTGTAGGGCGTTAATAAATAAATAAATAAATAAATGTTCAGTAGGGTAAAATTATATATTGTATATGAAACTACCAGGGGTTATTAGGGATAAAAATAATATAAAGACTTTTAAAAAAAAACTAAAAACACACGTGATATTTACTTTTGAATAAAAATTTAATATACTTACTTATATCTAATGCAAAAATGTATATATTGGGAAATATAAAAAATATGTATTACCTACTTTAAGAAAAAAAAATTAAGTAAATCATTAGTATTTCATTGATAAAAATAATATGATTACATTATATAAAATATGAAACATACAGTTTTCCCTGTTAGAAGTATCTACTAGATTTTCCTGTTAGAATACCGTTATTTTAACAAAGCCCACAGTCGCAATAAAAATAACGGTATGGAAAATTCACATAGACAGAGAACAGTAAATTATTCTGTGTGGAAACCTATTTAAAACCAAAGCAGGCTATGTGTGTATAGATACGTACGCGTGATACATCTGTGTGGGTGTCTCTGTACCGAGATATATTTGGAATGAGAATTTATCGGTAGAACGCCGCTGGAAAGGCTAATCACGGCGAAGGGGCGTAATATCTTCATATTTCTTATGTGTTAGGGTAGTATTCTCTTATCGTCCCACAGCATCCCCTGTACCGTATCTCCTTGTTCTCTCATTTCTTTATAAATTATGAATGACTGTCGGGAAATAAGAGTTTTACTCCATTTCGTGGGAATCCTACGCGGGAAGATTTCGTTAACTTTGAAATGTGAATTGTGAAAATGGTCTGGAATTGTACATTGCTTTTGTAAAATTAAATATTATGTTTTATGTTCGAGTATTTTAGTCTTAAGTACCTACATAGTACATTGAACCAGTTATTTTTAATTTCCTCGAAAATCGAAAATTTTATCGTGGCAGAGCCTGTAATTTAGTGATTTTCTACAAGGAGTTGATTAATTATGATAATATTTTTTTAGTGACACTAATTAAGGTACATATTAAACTATTATCTTAATGGAAAATTATAGAGGTGTACAAATAAGTTTCCGCCGTTTGACGAAAGTTGGCCACCAGTAAGTTATGGATAAAATTGTCAGATGTAAAACGTCATTATCGTAACGTTGGACATCTGTCAACAACATAACCTTAAAATATTTGTGATTTTTTATCGGTATAGTATATTCTTTCGTGTACAAAAATGTCGAATTTTGAGCCGAATAAGCGTCATTTGCGGGAACTTTTGATTTTCTTCTTCAATTTGAATAAATCTGCAGTTGAGGCGCATCGATTGCTTAGAAGCATATGGTGAGGCTGCCTTAAGTGAGAAAAGTTGTCGTGAGTGTTATCAAAAGTTTAAGAACGGTGAATTTGACATCGAAGACAAAGAACGTAGCGGAAGGCCGAAAGTGTACGAAGCATTATTGGATCAAGATTCGTGCCAGACGCAAGAAGAACTTACACTTACATTAGGAGTGACTCAACAAGCAATTTCGCATTGGTTGAAATCATTAGGAATGATTCAAAAACAAAAAACAAAAACAAGAAAATTGGGTTCCATATGAACTGACGCCGAGAAACGTTGAACGCCGATTTTTGACATGTGAAATGCTACTTGCCAGGTATAAACGAAAGGGTTTTCTTCACCATATAGTCACTGATGATGAAAAAGGAACCACTTTGATAATCCAAAAAGGAAGAAATCATGGGGACCACCTGGCCATGCTTCAACGTCTATAGCTAAGCCAAATATTCATGGAAAAAACACTTGTGTATTTGGTGGGATCAGCTTGGTGTCGTGTATTATGAATTGTTCAAACCGAACGAAACTATTACTGGGGCTGTCTACCGAACACAATTGATGAGATTGAGTCGAGCACTCAAGGAAAGCGAGTCGACTACTACTCCAGACACGACAAAATTATACTCCTGCATAATAATGCTCGTCCACATGTTGCGGCGCCGGTCAAAACCTATTTGTAAACAGTCAATTGGGAAGTTTTACCACACCCGCCATATTCACCAAATATTGCTCCTTCTGACTTCTACTTGTTTCGATCGATGGCGCATGGCCTGTCTGAGCCACACTTCACATCATATGAAAATACCGAAAATTCAGTCGTTTCGCGGATAGCCTTAAAAGATGAAGAAAAAAGAACGAATAAAAAAAAATGCTGCCAGAAAGATGGGAAAAAATAGTGGAAAGCGATGGAAAATACTTTAATAAAATAGAAGGTTCCGATTTTAAATAAAAAAAACGGCGGAAACTTATTTTTACACCTATGTAGTATAGCTCCTCCACCGTGACTGAGATGCAACTTCCCCTGTGCACGTTTGTCCGAGACAGAAAAAAATATAGCGTATCCGATTTGGAAAAAACTTTTTTGTAAGATTGGAACCAGTTTAAAATGATTGTGGATAACAAATAGCTCATTGGTTTAAAAAATCTGTATGCTGCATTACAAAATACTGAACGTAAGTTCTAGGTATTACAAACACATTAGAAAGATTTTTTGAAACCTAGTTTAAACTCGAAAAATTGTAATGTTAAAATTTTATCCTCACTTATTTAGGTCTAAATTATTAGTGGCATTTGAAACCAAATTAATTAATCAATAAGAAAGACATACAGAAAAATCAAATCAACGAATAAATATTTTGGCTGCTACCGGGATTTTTTCGTTGATTTGATTTTTCTGTAAGAAGTCACAATTTCGGGTATTCCCCCACAGCGTTTCTATTGCCCAATGAATGGTAGGCTGAGTAGTGTTAAAAAGCGTACCAAAGACATCTGGATATCATTGTGGAATGATACAAGTGATCACAAGGAAAGCGTTTAAAAAGTATACAGACAAATATTCCTAGCAAACCCTGGTTTAGTAATAAAAAGCTTTCCAAAGGGTAAGTTTAGTGGGATTTGAACCCGGAACTTTACCTAATAATCTTCTTTGTTTTAAATGTCATAGTTCTTAAATTGTAACTTCACAATGAAATGTATGTCATTAAAATATTTTAAAATTATAGTTTTATATTGTGAGACTGCTTTACAGTTAACGGATGTAAGCGAAGGGTTTTTATTTATTCCATTAGACTAGTGTTTTGACATTTTTTGATTTTGGACCCCAAGCATTTTGTATATTTTTGACATCTTGTACATTCTTCTTAATTTTTAAGATATAATTTTTTTGCCATTCTTTTCTTTTCAATCAAAAAAGGATATTATTTGTAACTTTTTAACCCTCTAACGGATACGATCACTATATTGCCACCAACTTTAATTTTCAATTTGACAGCCATGTTCAATATAGTTAGTCGTTCAATATTCAATTTTTAATCATCAAATACTTTTTTGTTTGAATAAATAGTTTATTTGAAATAACCCTACAAAAAGTAATCGAATGAGTCTAATCACTATTTAAATTTAAACAAAATTGATGTTAATACACATACGTTGAGATATTTTCACATGACTATGGTTTCGAGAGGAGCGGTCCCTCTCATTATCAGGTGTAATTTACAACTAACCTAAATACAGAATGAATACAGAATATGAAAATATTTGAGTAGAGTAACGGGTCGCGGAGCAATGGGGGTAATTTTTTTGTGTGGTCTTTAAAGAGAACTCACTCATACCGACACTGTAATTCCATCACCTTCTCATCCTCATGTACGAAAAATGGCCAGCTTTCAATCCATGCTGAACCGAGTGATTAACATCCCACTGAATAAAACTAATTACAACCGTGAAATAAAAATAATAAAACAAATAGCTTATAATAATTTATGATTGCACGCAAATTGATGAGATGATAAAATTAAAAATAATAAAAAGATAACAGAAACATCTTCATAATCAGGGCATAAAACCAACACCACTGAAAACGGTAATTGGCGAAAAATATTATATCTTGGCCCAATTTTCAATAAAATTATTAACAGTTTCCCCGTATATATAATATAAAACCTCCTTATAAAAATCCTTCTTAATTCAAAAACTAAAAATAATTTATTAGATAAGAGTTGGATATATGAAATTTCTTGTGGAGATTGTGATAGTTAATACATAGGCCAAACTACAAGAAACCTAAATAGAATAGAAATAGCTGTTGTTTAAGGAACAATAATTTCTCAAAATTCGCCAATCATATAATTAATACCAGCTATTACTTTGATAATCACAGGCTAAAACTATTACACTCAGTTCCTCACAAGGGTTTGATAATAAACAATTTAGAAACCGTCGCAATTCAAAAGAACTTCAAAAAAAAATTGAGAAAGAACTCATAAACAAAATCACATTACAAAAGTCACCCATCTTCCCTTAAAGACCAAACAAAAAAATTACCCCCCACGGCTCCGCGACCCATTACTCTACTCAAATATTTTCATAATTTTTATATTTTGGTTAGTAATAAATTACACCTAATAATAAGAAAGACTGCTCCTCTCGAAACTATAGTCGTGTTAAATTAAGTCAATGTGTGTGCATTACAAAGTTCAATTTGGTTTAAATTAAAATAATCATGTCGCACCACAAAGTAACTGCCATATCAATTAATAATTTGTCAAATAACCACTGCTTGAAGGTTAATTTTTGAATGTGAAGGTTTTAACAATTGAAATTTCTTAAAACTAATAACTCACCAAAATTTTCTTGCAATAAGGTGATAGTGACATTAGCAGTATGATAAATGGCACCATCTTGTTGAAATACTTGAAATTGAATTTATCCAGTTTTGGCCACTGAAATTCTGTTAACATCTATCGATATCGCTCAGCATCAAACACCTCAACTAAGTTCAGCTTATCCAGCCTGATTTGTCATCGAGATGGCGGCATTTATTTTTTTTATTTTTTTATTTGTTTAATAAGTATAATAAGATACCTACAGTTTATTACATTATTTTACTCTAGTCTATTAAAACTATAATTAATTTTTTTTTTTCGCTGTAACTCTCCAAAAAAGACTTACTCTTGTGCTTTGAGAGGGAATTTCTTAAGTTCTGAACACTAATAACAAAAAATAAAAAATACTTTCTTGCAATAACAAAATCTACCTGATTTGATCGTTCTGGATTATTTGGTGAAATAACTAAAAGTGTATCAAATTTGTATCTTAATCTTATTTCCGTCGGTTGAGCCCGCAATATTTTAAAGGGATATTTTTTCGAATATCTCTCGGATTGGTTAAAAAAATCTTATAATTTTAACATGGGTAAAACAAGGAGAACATTTTTGAATGTAGTAATGAAAACATTGTACTAAATAATGCTTGAGATGATTTCAAATACATTTTTAGTCATTATTTGCTGCGTAGTAATTACAAAATAATGTTTAATTTTTTCAGACAAATATAAAAATTCTTCCTGCCATCTGTTTACACATCTCCAAAGTACATCGTGTATAAAACGCCTGAATATAGGCAATATACGCAAGAAATATATGTGTATATTTCAAATAATGCCTACTTCTAGGCAATTTATTGAGCGTCGATAAAACAGATCGCGCTACTGTTATCAGTAACTTTCATAGATGGCAGTACACATCATAAATTGATGTCGGATATTTTTATACTTTTATATTTTTGACGTGGTTTATTTATTAGCGCAATTTTATTAAAATGTATTCAATGACGTTACCCTTGCAATTATTATTCTTTCTTTTAGTCCAGAAAAAGAATATTTATTTTTTAAAGACTTTGAAAACACATAAACAATTTTTAAGTGGTCAATTTTTTACTTCGACACAAACTAACTTCGAAAATAGAATACATTATAGGAGAGCACATTATAGGTAGGTACCTGAAATAGAAGCATCCTAAATATTAGGTCCTTACATATGAAATTGGCGTTTTGCCGTACTAGCATATTTGATCTCAAATATCTTCTCTTTGGTTAGGAATTCCAAATCCAAATTTATACAGCTATTTAGTCATGTAATTGTGTTTTGAAAATTATAATTCATTTGTTTTTTCCTCAATTGTTTTTTTCTTTGCGTCACTCAGTTTACAAAATGAAAAACTTGAAATATCGCGTTATTTACGAGTACGAGTTCCACCGTGGCACCAGTGCTGCAGAAACGGCTCGAAGGATTAATGATGTGTATGGCGACGGTGCCGCAAAAGAAAACATAGTGCGTTTTTGGTCCAACGTTTTCGTTCTGGAAATTTCGACCTGCAGAACAAGCCCCGTGGACGGCCGGAGACCAAAGTTGATAATGAAGAATTGAAGGCTATTGTGGAAGCGGATCCATCGCAAACCACATCCGAGTTAGCTCAGGCTGCGGTGTTAGTGATAAAACTGTTTTAATCCACTTGAAGCAAATTGGTAAGGTGAAAAAGCTTGAAAGGTGGGTACCTCACGAATTGAGTGAAGCAAATCAACAAACGCGCGTTGACTGCTGCGTTGCATTACTCAACCGGCACAATAATGAAGGGATTTTAAATGGAATCATTACCTGTGATGAAAAGTCGATCCTGTTCAATAATCGGAAGCGCTCATCACAAGGGCTGAACCCTGCCGAACCAGCCAAACCATGCCCCAAGCGAAAATTGACTCCAAAAAAGTTACTTGTGAGCGTTTGGTGGACTAGTGCTGGTGTCGTTCACTACAGCTTTCTTAAATCTGGCCAGACGATTACGGCAGATGTCTATTGTCAGCAACTGCAAACCATGATGGAAAAGCTAGCTGCTAAACAACCGAGGCTGGTTAATCGCTCTAGGCCACTGCTACTTCATGATAACGCTAGACCACACACTGCGCAACAGACGGCTACCAAATTAGAGGAGCTTCAATTGGAATGTCTAAGACATCCACCGTACTCTCCGGACCTTGCCCCAACGGATTACCATTTTTTTCGAAATTTGGATAACTTCTTGCAAAGGAAAAAATTCAACTTCGATGGGGCAGTCCAAACCGCCTTCAAAGATTTTATTGATTCCCGTCTGAATGGTTTTTTTAGTAAAGGGATCGATGAACTACCTATGAGATGGCAAAAGTGCATAGATAGCAATGGTACATACTTTGATTAAATAAATATATTATAATAAAAAAAAAATCGGCTTTATGTTCCTCCCATACTAAACGACAATTTCATATGTAAGGACCTAATATATAGACTCCTTGTATGATAGCATAAGATTGTTATGCGAGCATCGCTGCGATGATAGCTTATCCAAATAAATGATATCGTTGATAGGAAAAAAGTATAAATATAAATAAATCCTCATTTGATATGAGTAGATAAGACATTCGCTTAGTGATCCAGTGATCAGTGATTCAAGCCCCATACCAAGAGTCCAGCAGGTTGGTGCCATTTTCATAGCACGAGCGTTAATCTAACTTTGAAAATAGTAAGAGATTAACCAATAAAAACATAGTTTTCACTATTTTATTGTATTGGATGTCAATTTACCGAATAATAACCAGCTTTTGTTTTGTAGCAATTTTAATTAAAATTTAAAATCCATACCTATAAAACTCAATGTCTGTGTCTGTCTGTTCTCTATACAATCAGGGATGTTATGACGGGGGTCGTTTTATCGGAAACAAATTCGAAATCGGAGTTTTTGGATTTGGTTTCTCGGAACTGGAACAATCAATCTGTATCGTTTGACAAATCTGAACCAAATTTTGCATAGATATTCTTTGGGACCTGGCGGAAAAAAATGGCCACATTTTTTCCCCCGGACATCTCATTCATCCCAGCTTCGATTAAATAGAAATATTGTTTGTATTAGAGGCTTTGCAAAACAAAAGAAACTTTGTTTCCCCCCACAATATATCCCATATTTCGAGTAATTATAAAATAAAATGAACTCAGTTTCTTCTTCAAACTAGTTAATATTGCTAGTACTAAGATGTTCTTATCATGTATCAGAAATCGTGATAATCTTATTCCCGCTTTGTCTTTGTAATCAAATCGCAAATTCTTCATTATTTCACGAAAACGAATATGATTTAATCTGTCTATTATAAAAGGACTAGCTGTAACCCGTCAACAATGACGTTACCTTTACATGCCGGTTCTTAAAGAATAAGTATTTACCAGGCGCGTGCAGTGGGTACATTGCAGCATGACTTTTTTGTAAAAGTATGTTTTGGAATAAAAATAGAAATCAAATATTTGTACTACAGATTTTTATGATATATCAAAATTGTGATAGAAATATTACGAAATATGTATTGTAATCCGATTTTTTTTCCAAATATTCGGTTACGTAAAAGTCATGGAACATGACTTTCTTAAAAAAATTAAGCACTGAAGAACTTAAAGCGGCGGCAAGATCGGAATTTCTATATTTTTCTGATCTTAAGTATTGCTCAATATCGCTGGGCTTGCATGGGCTACGCTAAATTCTGTACGACACTATTCACATCTGACGTCCAATGGGTATTTAGTTTGTAAGTTAACATTAAAAGTGCACTTCCGTTTAGGCAATGTTAAAATGAAGGCTTCACTTAAAAGAAATTGGCTACAATAACACACGTCAATAAATCGTCAAGAAGATGCGCGAGCTGTCAACATGTACTCGCAAATGAGCGAACTGCCGAATTCTAAACAAACAAATATAAATGTATGTGTATTAGGGATGGGCGTTGAATGGACGGACTAGTTGAAATCAACCGTTGACGTTGCATCGACGCGTCGACCGTTTACGTTTATCGCATGGACTAGTTGAATTCGTAGACGGTGGACAGCGGACGCCATGGTCGGTGGACGATTCGAGATTAACGCAATGCAAAGCAACGAACAAAACAAAACGTCTCCGTTTATTTCTCTCTCATCTCTCGCTGTCGACTTGTAGATGCCATAGACGTCATAGACGGCTCGACGGGTAATTTCATTTCAACTCTAAAGTACACTACCATAGAGTGCAGATCTGTGTACACGAACTATGACTAGAGATTTGAAATTTGAATACATGCGTAGGGCGAGATAGGCTTAATAAGCTATTATCTATTATTTTTTTACCCGATTTTTTGTGATGTCACGTGCGACGATTCGGTGAATTCCCAATTTTACGCTGTATAAATAAAACAATTCTGTTTAATTAATTTATTTTTTATTGAACTATTATTAATTAACAGGCCGGCGAGATATTTTTCTAAAATCAATATTTTATTCGATCGATCTCGACTTCTTATATTTACCTGAAAAGGGATTCTAAAATTTAATTATTGTGTTATTTCCTTACTTTTCAACTTTAGCATATAAATGATAAACAAACTTGTAGGGAATAAAATTTTCTATACCTAACTATGGTCTTTATTCAGGAGTCCAACATTAATTATTATATATGTAATATAATCTTGAATTTAGGTTTAATTAATTTTTATTAAAAATTCCCTATTTTCAACTTTATAGATAAAAAAATAAATCTATTATAATTTTGTTCACACCACTTTTTATTGTTTTTTTACATGTTTCGGGAACAATGTTCCTTTTCTCAGATTGAGCCTTAAACTAAAGTTGACAAATAATACAGATATATTTATTTATTAATAATGTCACCACAAAGTGAAAGCCTGACTTTGAAAAATGTATTCTTCAATAAATTTCTAGATAACATCTCAAATGTAAAGTATTTTTAAATTATATATTTTTTATAAATTTATAGATAATAAATAAATGTAAAGTATTTTTTACCGCACCTCATAACTGGTGCCTTTATTACGCAAAATCATTGTTTCCTTCCATTTTATTTACTCACATTTTAATGCTTATACCCAATACTTTCACTGCTTATATATGTAGTTTATATTTATATTTTACTGCTAACACCTGATATTGCTGTGTATACCTACTTCTTTCTTTGTTATATATAGAAAGAAGTATATAAAACAATACGTAAAAGCCTATAATGTGCCTAAACAAATAAATAATAAAATATTTCTTTTTACATATAAGCACAAGTAGCGGTTTTACTTTCCCCGAAACTATATTCCTTCGAACTTCTTTAAATTTTAAAAATTAACGTCATAAAAATAGCCAACGGTTGAGCCGTCGAGAAGCGTCGCGTTGAACCGTAGACAGTTGACCATCGTCCCGATGTTTAGATAGAACGTCCGCGACGCCGACGTCCGCGTAACGAAGTTGACGCGTCAACTAGTTGACGAATTCAACTAGTTGATCGTCTCGTCGATGGATGGATGTGGACGGTCTCGTTTCGTCGACGGTAAATACGTTGACGACCCATCCCTAATGTGTATGACGTTTTGCGCATACACACACTGCGAGTCATGCGCATACACATCCGCATGACTCGCAGTCCCGTGCTATAGCCATATGCACCGATACACACTATGCAGATGAAAAATAAAGCTAGTCGATTTTTTGCACTTTTTTAAAAAATTATACCGTGTGTTTCTCTTTTTTTTTCTCACATTTCGACGTCCCGAAGCTGTGCTTGGGGACAACGGGACAGGCTACCTAAAAACGGGACGGGACGTATGGTCAGTTTACATGGTACGATGTTCTCACTGCTTTCATTTATAGCTGACACCCACGAAATAGTAGTAACGACTTTTATCAAAATAATTGAACATCTTTTTAAAAATCCCCTGCCAGCAGTTAAATGTTCTATTCTAAACACTGAAGATTGGGCGGAACATGAAACGGTTCGCGTCTTTGATATATGTACCTACTCTATTTTTGACGGGTGATGCAGGCTCGGCGATAGCAAAATCGCTGTCGTTGCCGCTTTCGGGTTTACTGGCCCTGGGTTCAAGCCCAATCTCCGGCCGTTTAATTTAGTTTTTTAAGCTATGAATTCGAATGAAATTACGGACGTTACACGAAGTTATGGGACAGACAGATGGATGGACAGACGGATAGACAACGAAAGTATTATGTTTGATTTCCCCACTTCATTGACCAAAGTGGGTTCAGCTCTAAATGTTGAGCTCCGATTGCACAGCGATGTTCCACTTAGTAAGCACACGAGCTTCTAGTTCTTCCATCTTTAAAGACCAATCGTTGTCATTTAATTCTTGTTGCATTTTATCTATAGTATAATCTATAATGTGTTGAATAAATCAATCCATAATAATTTTTTAGATATCATTAGGTACCAAGCACTTCGACATTTAACGTTACGCTTTAAGGGGGAAAACCCACCTAGACATTTTGGAAAAATCGATTTTTGAATTTTTACATTTTCTAAAGTTTGAAGGTCTTAAGAATGTCTGGTGAATATTTTAAGCAAAAATTGTAAAAAATAACATAGTTATAGCTAATAATAGTGACATCCCTTTGTCATGCATGGTACATGCAGGTAGCCGCCAGCCGGGCTTTTTCATAATAGAAACTTTAGACATATTTTTATTATGTTTGTGAAGAGTGCTCGATGATATGGGAATTCAAAGCAAGGTGAAGGACTAATATTATGGACCTGGAATCGATGATTTTATGTAAATATGGTTTCCAGTTTTACTGGAAACCATATTTTAAAAATCGGTGACTAAAATAATTCCTTTTTTTTTATTCTATCCGGGAGTTTGTTGAACTTTTGGAATTACGCACTGTTTGGTCCTGCCTTCGTAAAAAATAATTGTTTTTATTATTTCCAGTTTATAATCCGTTATTTATCGTGTCGTATATTCATGATGCACTAGTCAGTCTATAATAAAGTTGTTTTTGAATCGGTAAGATTTTACACATTCTGTATAGGTTTACAAGTTATCCTTACATGCTAATTTTTGTTTATTATTTGCTTGTTTTTAATTATTCTTATTTTTAGTTGTTTTACTTTGTCTAAATATAATAGAAACGTCAATCCGCAGAAGTTTAAGCCGTAGTTTATAATATACTATAGTATAAACAATATCGTGTGTCTTGGAATACAATATTTTAGATGAAAGAATTTACGAAGTAGTGTTATTAGTTTCTTACATGTGTGTTCTATGTGATGTGTCCGTTAAAGTATTTTTCTGTTGTTAGTCCCAAATAGGCATACACATTTGTCTACCTTTTAAATGTTAAATCTTTGTCTTTATCTTTTGTATATGCAGAATGTATTAATATTTATTAAGTTTTAAACAGCGAAGGGTATGTAACATGCTTAGAAAACAAAAGATTCTATAAATGAATACATACAAACAAATAAAATATCTATAACTGAGTGGGAAAACTATTTTGAAAACTTGTTTGGGAGTGCGAACCAAGCGAGAACTTTACGCTGGACGATGGCCATGAAGATGAATCAAACGTGCTGTGCAAAAACGAAGTTATTTCAGCAGTAAACAAGCTAAAAATAGAAAATCTCCCGGAATAGACGAAATCCCAAATGAAATCATAAAATATGGATGCACAAAGTTAGCGATATAACTAAATAAACTGTTCAATAAAATTTAGGAACAATCCGAAATACTAAACGAATAGAGCCTGAGTGGCATCCCTATTTTTAAGAAAGGGATATCCCTTTTACGCGCATCACAAAAACTCTTCACAAGTATTATAAGAACAAAACTGGAGAATATAATACAAAATTGTGATGAACAACAATGCTTTAAAATAAACCGGTCTACCACTGACGCAATATTCGTGGTAAGACAAATAAGGGAAACATCTATTGAATATACCTAATAAACCGGCGTACCTATATGTGTTTTGTCGACCTCACTAAAGCCTTTGACAGAGTGCTTCTAGAAGATGTTATAGATATTCTAGCTAAAAAAGATGTACCACTGCCCATCATCAAAGCTATAAATTATTTGAATACTGACAATAAAATGCGCATAAAAGTAAACAGTAATGTATTGAAAGAAATCCCAGCCGCAGTAGGCATTAGACAGGGAAATAGCTTGAGCCCCTTCCTGAGATTCAATATCACCATGCATAAGCTAACAGAAGATATCAAATAAATGAATCTAGGCTCCATATGGGAGCAAAAAGATAGATATAATATGTCATTCTGATGATGCGGAGCAATGACAGGACGCAGCAGAAGACGAAGAAGAATTTTTAAATAAATCGACAGCCAGTACAGCTCTCGATAGTTGTTACCAATTGATGCTAACAATTGAGAGCTGTACTGGATGCAGTAACGGTATTGATCTTATAACGAATTGGTGATTATTTCTTTACTACGAGCATTCTAGTTGACAAAGAAATTTACATCCAAAAATCTCTTAAACGCTTTCTTTTCAAGAGTCTTCTGTAAGTCTGCTCTGGTAAGGTAAAAATTCCCTTCACATAGCATTTTTATAATTTCCCTGCAATATATGAAAAAGTTCTTCTTAAAAATGTTCTGAGCAAATGCGACTGTGTATATTGGCTTTGCAATCAGTTCTATTATTACAGCTTTCGACAGCGCTATTTAATTTGGATCATTTGGAAATCCTAGAAATGTGGATAATTTTCGCTTATTGCACCGATTAAATAAAAAAAAGTTATGGTAAAACATAATAATAATATATAGAAAACCGGTAAACTAAAATAAACCGGCAAAAAACGAAGGTTTTGCTTCTAAACGGCTTTAGTTGAAAGATTGTGCTATGTCACCGTAAAAGTTATATGTCATCGTCAGGATTTCCACTCTATTGTATTATAACCTCTTTATATAGAAACTTTAACAAAAACGTGTTACATTACAGGAATTGTGAGCATGATACAAGGACATGAAAGAAAAATACCCATTCGGTGCCCCCTCTGCTATACATGTGCGTCATTGGATTACAAAATACAGCTCAGCAAACTATTTTATGGATTTGGCTAGAGGTGAACAGAAGCAGAAATACAAGAGCATTGTGTACGTATACAAAATAAATATTTTTATATCTGCAGAATTCAGTTCACACATAATCACTTCCAAAAATATTTATTGGGAGGAGAGTAAGTATGGAGATCTATGTATTAATGTATATTTGATTTAATGTAGGTTTGTTCTTTCCTTCACCCTTCAACCAGTCGAAACCAATTTTTTTCATAATAACTTTTAATAATTACGGAATGATGCGTTGTTAAGGGAAAATGAGGGATATTTTGAAAACGGATATTATTCTATTCATTAATTACTATGAAGGAAACGTGACAAACTTATACAAATATTTTTAGCTTAACCTATAGAGTTCACAAAGAAATGGTTACCACATAAGTTTTTAGCTTCTTATCATTCGTGACTTGTTATTTGAAAATTTAATTTAAAATTCATACTTGTGATAATAAACGATGAGCCATTGTTTTATATAATAAATACCAGCCAAAATTCATAATGAAATTCATTCTTGTTATAAAAAACGATGAGCCATTGTTTTTTTGTAACAAATACCTGCAAAAAGAACTATACCGTTCAATAGAACCGGTCAATTAGACCCGTTCTTTTTGGTAATACAAATCCTCTCATACATGTTCACTGACTAAACATACCCGCGTCTAGGTATAATGTAAAATATTTAGAAGTTTAGAATATAAAAATATTACAATATATTAATATTAAATAGCTAATAACATATCATCCAAGATTATTTCTAATTATTTTACTATTTTTATTTCTTCCGCAAGGTAAATCAAATGGCCGCCGTCGAGTATTGTCAATCGCAACATAATCCTAACAGGGATGTTAACATTCCTGAGAAGCCGCAAATCAAACCAAAATATCCAGATTTCAAATCAGAATGGTCTCGTAGGCGCACTTACGAACATTGGCCTCGAAGCATGCGCCAGACACCCAGTGCGCTAGCTAAAGCGGGGTTCTTATACATCGGCAGCAGCGACAAGCTAGTCTGCTTCTACTGTGGTGGAGGAATCAAGGATTGGTCCGACGATGACATTCCGTGGGAGGAACACGCATTTTGGTTCAAGGACTGCCCATTCGTTAAACTAATCAAAGGAGATGTGTACATAAAAAACTTACGCGAGTGCAAAATGACTTGTCGAAAAAATTCAAACATATCTGTGTTGACTTGCAAACATGCCGAAATCCTCTGTCCTCAAGAAAAAAGCAAACACCCAATGCTATTGAACGCCGATTCCTCATCGAATTCCTCTGGATCCGAGGCAGGGCTCTGCCGCCGGTGCGGTACGGAAAAGTCAGACGCCGTGTTTCTACCATGCGGCCATGTCAACACGTGCTACGCGTGTAGCCCCTTCGTTCACAAGTGTCCATCGTGTGGAACAGAAAGAACCGAGTACATTAAATTATATCATTCATAGACTGTATGCATTGTTCTTTAAAAAGCCTTCACTTAACTTTACATCGGAGTCGATATTAAAAACTAAAAAATCTGTTGTGTTTTGGTGTATGATCTAACGACGAACTTGGACGAATAAACGAGATCAGAAATAAAAACAAATTGATAATTGATACATTTTGATATTTTGTGTAAAAAAAGTGGTGAAAACAGTTTATTTTTTTAATTATATTATTATATATTTTATATCAAGGGATTTTAGCTATTACTTATTTGCGAATCATTGTTTATATATGTTTTAATGACTAATTCAAAGTGTTTAATGACTCTTAATTTCTCTAGAAAATGTCTTATTTCTTCGTTTATTAACTATTTCGTTAATTTTATTTACTCCATTTTAAAATGTGTTTTATATTTATGTAAAAATTCTTGTTATATATTCTTCATATTATATTGTTATATTCTTCTTGTTATATACATGTTAAATAATTCTAATTTTATATATAATGTAAAAAATGTTGTTAATATATACAGGGTTATTTGGAAAACATTAATAACCTTAAACATTAACAACATTTGTTCTTTGACTTTACATAATTCCTTAGATTTTACTTCCATACAAAAATGAGAAATTTTAGTAAACCACTCTAAGTTGTAATTACTTTCTCTATGCGCGGAAGTATAAGAAAGCGAAAACAGTGCAAATACATACGGTGCGAAACAAGGGGAAGGGAGAGGGGGCGGGGCTGCGTTTATCCGGATAAACTTTATTTAATTAACTAATTATTCCCAGCCGCTAGTCTTACGCTTCGATTCACCCGCGTAGTGTCTTTTTGCTAGTCGATTTTCGGTAATGCGTACGTGATAATACTTGCACGATGGCGTATTATTATTGGAATCGAAGTACATTAATGGGTTGGAATTGGAGTACATGGAAAGAAAAGACATAGGTGTACAATGATCGCTCAATACTCCTAACAAGTCGTGATATGTTGATCGAACTTTAGTTATAACAGCGCCGCTGTCGAATTTTACTTATTCTTCACGCAACGAACAAGCGTTTCATTAGAAAATCTCCAAACTCACTTATTTTGAGTTGCATATTTGTTTTATTTAGCGTGCGAGTTGATCTTTAGATGTGGTCTTGTGTTTGTTGTCAAAGTGACTATTTTGAAGGTTATGTGCGCGATACACTCACTGTCATCCGCGAAACTCGAACCTGAGAGGTAATAATTTGTAAATTATCTGATTTAAATAATTAGTTAATACCTATTATAAATATGCGGATTCTATTCTTTAAATGCAATAAATTTTATTCTTTAAATAAAAAGGTAATAATAGCTACCAGTAGGAGTTTCTAAAATCATTTAACAATGTTTAACGTCGTTTTCGTCAAATTACATAGGTAGTTTAGTACATAAAGAAAGAAGATTTATTCTTATTTTATTCTTTAATGTAGCTAGTCCTAAGCCTGGTTAAGTATGAAGGGATTATGGATTCGGTGTATTTAAACTTCAAGCGGTACCTAACGAAAATGTCTTAATTTGTGTTTCACGTCCGCGCACTGTTTTCGCTTTCATACACTTCCGTGCGTAAAGAAATTTTTTACAACTCAGAGTGGTCAAATATTTATTTTTATTTTTAATGAATGTAAAATATAACGAATTATTATAAGTCATAGAACAAAAGTTGCTGTGTATGATTCTAGTAGGGGAGGATGGGTGAATTGCGGACGCTGAAACGAAATAACGCACAAAACCTATACTATTAGAAACAAACAGCCTGACTTTATTTATTATGAAACTTTAGTTATTCACCTACAAAATTAACATTAATTATTTTACGAGATCAATCAACAACTATATATTTTTAATCAAAAACAAAATCTTGTCTGTCCGTAATTACCCGTAGCCCTTAGGGTAAATACGGACGGGTGTTGGGTAAATTACGGACAGCATGGGGTATTTACGGACAAGGTCCCACATTATTCACACAAGTCACAAATAAAGCCTCTGGAAGAAGACCCAGCAGCCCACTTCTCAAAAGCCCAATTCTAACGTTTTAAACACACAACCCAGCCTTCGCTGTGTCTGGTCACGATACTTTTCCTGACAAAAAATGCAAAAATATTCATCATTCTCTTGTACAGTTTCAAAAAAATTTAAATTTCTCAACTTTTGATCGTTTTTCTTTAGCATTTTCTTGGTTTCTTTTGTAGTTTTTTCTCTTCTTGTTTCAGATTCTTCCTTTTTCTTTCTTTTGTTCTTTTTCTTCTAGGGAAACTTTTTCCGGTGTGGTGGTAAAAATGAATATGTTTTTTTAAACCCACCGTTTGTTACGATTAGGTTATAGAGTTGGTACCTTTACTATGTCAATAAATGGTACTGAGGAAGACTGGCTAGTTTGACTTGTCATATTTTGGCTTAAATCGGCATCATTGATAACATCACCTGCGCTTACTAATTCATTCGCACGTTTTATTTATTTTGAATATTCCATGTTAGCAACGTTTCTAAAGAGTTGAGATGCCTCTAAAGATCCTCTTTGACTTAAAATACTATCATTGGCTGCTTCATAGATGACTTGAGATTCATTTTGGGCTCTCTTTGGCTTGAATTTTCAAAGTTGGTGTTTCTGGTGTCAAGTGGAATTTCTAGTTCAATAATATAACCAAAACCTGCGAAAGTGCCTTTGAACTTATCCTGATCCACTGGGTAAATTACAGCACACTCGAAGCTATTAATAGCTTTATCTATACTTGTTCGGTTAAAGGTTGTTTTGTATAAAGACCTACAATATCATATGCTGTAATTTTGGCTCCCGGATTGTTGACCGTAAGCTTTCAGACTTACGTGGCTCTCGTGATTGTCCAGTACTAGCAAAACGGGATTATTAGCCGACGGTTTTGCAAATTCTTTGAAATGCTGGAGCCATTCAACGAATATTCGTTCAGCTATTCAACCAGAGACGGAAATACTAGCTACTATATTACTATTACTGTCTCATAAGCAGTGCATTCATTTTCTCTCTTTTGAATGTGAAAAATGGTGGAATGTAAGTGCCTCCAGCGTTAAAACTGTAGTTAAGGAACCGCACATTGCACTGGTAAATTTACCAATTTGTTTTAATCCCTTTGGTGCAAGAATCCTGGAATTCTGTTGTACAATACTAATCCTAGTTTCATATACATTGTTGATTGAATCTGATTTAAATTGGTATTTGATTATAAGTGTTTTCAAATTTTCAATAAATACGAAATTTACTACACATTTGAATAGTAGTAATACAGCCCTTTTTCACTTGGTCAAGAAGTATAGTCCTGGGAATGCCGTAGATAATTTGTATTTTTATCCTCTATTTCTTGTACAGCTTTTTGTAAGGTTTCGATGATGTATGCTCGTTTTTTCGAATATATTTTCGATACAACTGAAAATATGCAATAAATTGATTTAGGTTTTGACATATAATCGAGTCAGAGGTAATTGCGGACGTACGTATTTACCCCAGAGAGCTTGTGCGCAATAAACCCAACGAGTTTGAAAAATAACAACGACAATTATTTGTTGGTTAACAAAATTTATCATCGAAAGTTATTGTGTAATATATTCTACATTAACGAGGTAATCGATAGAAAATATCACTTTTTATTGTCACTTACTTTATAGATATAGCACTCAAAATAGTAAACACTAAAAATTAGATCAAAATTCACAAAATTGTTTGATTTTATTTATCTTGAAAATTGTGCGCAGGTTTCTTTCGTGGATGTTTTCTCTGCACTTAAGATGGCAGAAAGTAGCACGTGATCGTGATCGGGCGCGGAAGTAAGGGATTAAGTAGATATCTGCTAGTCCGTATTTACCCCGCGTCCGCAATCACCCCATCGTCCCCTAATGTAGTCCTGCGAGGCATAACTTATTAAATGTTTTGATTGTCTATACTTAGGTTTTTGAATTTAATTTTATTAGTAAACTATTGTATCCTAACAAAGGGGCCGTAGGCCCTGAAATATGTTGATATTTTCTATTAAAAAAATGGAGAAAACTAAGTTAATTTTATTAATTATATTTTTTTTTATTACATATTTTATATCAAGGGATTTTAGCTATTACTAGTTTTAGCTATTACTGTTTGCTTTTATGCGAATCATTGTTTATATATGTTTTAATGCCTAATTCAAGGTGTTTTAATGTCTCTTAATTTCTCTAGAATATGCCTTATTTCTTCGTTTATAAACTTTTTCGTCAATTTTATTTAGTCCATTTTAAAATGTGTTTTATATTTACGTAAAAAATTTTGTTATATATTCTTCTTGTTATATTGTTATACATACATGTTGTATAATTCTTATTATATATATAATATAAAAAAATATTGTATATATATATAAAGTAAAATGAAACGGAAGAAAAATTAAAAATTCTTGTTACTTTATATATATTGTAAAACTAGATTGATAAATAAATAAATAAATTATTGATCTTCTTTTTCCTCCCCTTCATCCTTGTCGCTTGGTAAGCACTCTTCCACCAGTCTCTGTCTCGCACTGGGAGAGTTCGGTCTTTGATCACGGAGTCTTCTGTTTTGGCTTTTCTATTATTTTCTGAATTGTCCTACAGGCTTTCTTCCCCCTGGCACTGATTGTATCTATTTAGGCAGTTTTACGTTTCCCATGCGGAGGACATGTCCAAGTCATTTTACTTCTAGACGCGGGTTCATCGTAAGGTCTTTATCGAGATAATATCATTCCTTATTTTATGTTCTACGCCACCCAGCTACATCTTTTATGTAACTAATTTCTGTAGCCTTAGTTTTTAATATACTAAGGGGTAATATACTAAGGTAGCCAGAGGCGTGAAAAAGTAGACATTTTCGAGATTTTTTTTAACTGTTGTATAATGGTTTTGATTCAATACATACTTAATGCCAGATTTTAGCACAATATTAATCAGTAATTGAATGTTACGGCGTTTACCTTGTGGAAATCCATTATGAATAAATAATGAAATAAAACAATTAACTTTGTTTTTTTCCACTTATATTTAAGTCACTTGTTTCACTACATGTTTCGGAAACGTCCGTTTCCTTCATCAGGTGAATTAAGACATCTTAATTCACAGTCTTAATTCACCTGATGAAGGAAACGGACGTTTCCGAAACATGTAGTGAAACAAGTGGCTTAAATATAAGTGGAAAAAAACAAAGTTAATTGTTTTATTTCATTATTTATTCAATATTAATCAATGATATTGTTCCTCCAGAGAATAATTACAATGTAGGACACAATAGAGTTAGAATTATTACCACCAGGTTCGCAACATTGTTGTTCATCTTGAAATTTGACGGATTTTGTTTTAATATTACGATATTTAACAACAAAGTGCGTTGTTAAAAAAAAGACTTGTCAAGTTTTAAAATGTATAGTTATATACTATCCACTTTGGTAAATAATGCGTTTTATAACATTTTTATATTAATTATAAAAAATACTTTTTATTTGTGAATGATTTTGAAAACTGTGATTTTGACCGGGACCGGTGCTGCAAATTATCTTCCATTGAATCTTAGGGTCTGTTGTTTGATCAGGAGTAAGAGTAACAGTTAAGAAAAAAGCGTAGATTTTTGCGTTCTCCACCAATCAAAACACCCGTTTTCGTAAAAATCTATGCTTTTTGCTTAATTCTTACTCTAACTTCTGATCAAACAACAGGCCCTAAATCACCTTAAAATTTTTTGTGAAAGTTGTATTGAAGACAACCTAATGTCGTAGTGTCACTAATATGGGCAATGAAACATAGTGGTTTTTCAGAAAAAATTTAATGAACTCACTAATTGCTAAACAAATACAATCAAGCCAAAATACACAAATACAATGAAAGTAACGGAAACAAAAATACAAAGTGCTTCAACAAAGGAGACTACTTTACATCAATATTCTTAATATTTTCATAGTAAGCTAAACACTTATGAAGATAAGACTAACCTGTTGGCCTCCTGAAAAGGGGCTCGAGCCACCCACCCACGGATCACAAGGTGAGAGTCTTAACCACTAGACCAACAAGCTATTCGTATTATTACTACGTGAGAAACGGGAATTTCTTTAAATTTATAGATAACGATCTATACTTATTGAAAAAAAAAGAAAACTAAAAATATATTGTAGCAAAAAGTGAACAAATAATTATACACCTTCACTGACTTCATCTGTAGGATAACTTATTATCTTAAGTAGTGGTTATTTCAGTTTAAGTATAAAACAGCGAGAATCTATGTTAATCCATGTTATATCTAACTTAAGTAAAATAATACTTATAGTTAAAAAAACGTTTGTTTTGCCGTCCGGTTTCAGAATGAAAGCTTCTTTATAATGAGTGAATAAAATAATTTAAAACTCTTTTTAATGTTTTTTAAATCTTAAGAAAATGCACAAAGTAAAAAAAATGTAAGGTTGTTCATTGTGTGATTTTTTTTATACTGTCCTGATATTTCATTCTGAAAAACAAAATAAGCAAAATGCTTAAAAACAATAAAATTATAGTTTAAAAATACTTTTTATTATTTTTTGCGACTGATGAAATATAAATACTTCAATTGTCATTTGAAAGATTTTTTTTATTTAATATAATATTACACATTAGATTTAAGAAAAAGCCTTAATTTAGCATGTAGACTAACGCAAAAACACACACACAAACGAAAATCAATATTGACTCCCGAAACGGGTGACCTTGACAGAATAGGCGACCATTCTGTGACTCACGGCAATAATGTAAGTAATTTATTAAATACACACATCTAGTAACGGTTGGTTGGTTAAAATTGCAGTTAGCTTTTTTTAAGCTTTCTCTTTTAGGCTTGATTCACACTATATCGCTCCGCTCACGGTTCCAACAAAATATTAACACGCAGTGAACAATCAAGTCATTCACACGATGTGTTTCACAACGCTACAGTACAGTATCGAATAATATTTGACCGGAGTCCGATCGAACTTAACCTGGCTTGGACACAGTGTGAATGGTCAAACATCAGTTCGTCTTCGATCATTCGTGTTCTAATCTTGAATGCATAAATTTACTTTTTAATTAATTGTGCAATAATGGGTACACAGAAAATACAGAATTATGAAAAGGGTCATAATATATAAATATAAAATTATAGTTTAAAAATACTTTTTATTTTTTTTACGACTGATGAAATATAAATACTTCAATTGTCATTTTAAAGATTTTTTATTTAATATAATATTACACATTAGATTTAGGAAAAAGCCTTAATTTAGCATGCAGACAAACGCATAAACACACACACAAACGAAAATCAATATTGACTCCTGAAACGGGTGACCTAAACAGAATAGGCGACCATTCTGTGACGGCAATAATGTAAGTAATTTTTTAAATACACACATCTAGTAACGGTTGGATGGTTAAAATTGCAGTTAGCTTTTTTTAAGCTTTCCCTTTAGGCTTGATTCACACCATATCGCTTTGCTCACGGTTCCAACAAAATATTAACACGCGGTGAACAATCAAGTCATTCACATGATGTGTTTCACATCGCTACCGTATAGTATCGAATAATATTTGACCGGAGTCCGATCGAACTTAACCTGGCTTGGACACAGTGTGAATGGTCAAACATCAGATCGTCTTCGTTCATTCGTGTTCTAATCTTGAGTGCATAAATTTACTTTTTAATTAATTGTGCAATAATGGGTGCACAGAAAATACAGAATTATGAAAAGGGTCATAATATATAAATATAAAATGATAGTTTAAAAATACTTTTTATATTTTTTACGACTGAGAAATATAAATACTTCAATTGTCATTTTAAAGATTTTTTTATTTAATATAATATTACACATTAGATTTAGGAAAAAGCCTTAATTTAGCATGCAGACAAACGCATAAACACACCCACAAACTAAAATCAATATTGACTCCTGAAACGGGTGACCTTGACAGAATAGGCGACCATTCTATGCAATAATGTAAGTAATTTATTAAATACACACATCTAGTAACGGTTGGATGGTTAAAATTGCAGTTAGCTTTTTTAAGCTTTCCCTTTAGGCTTGATTCACACTATATCGCTCCGTTCACGGTTCCAACAAAATATTAACACGCGGTGAACAATCAAGTCATTCACACAATGTGTTTCACACCGCTACAGTACAGTATCGAATAATATTTGACCGGAGTCCAATCGAATTTAACCTGGCTTGGACACAGTATGAATGGTCAAACATCAGATCGTCTTCGTTCATTCGTGTTCTAATCTTGAGTGCATTAATTTAATTTTTAATTAATTTGTGCAATAATGGGTACACAGAAAATTCGGAATTATGAAAAGGGTAATTAAATTAATGTTATTATTTATTACTACATTTTTTGTAAGAATAGGCTGTGACATCTAATTCTTCGACAGAAAAAAAATGACATTTAAGAAAAAAAAATGTAACCAACTAGAATCAATTAAAATAATTTTAGTAAATAATTACATAATGTACGTTCGACTTTAAACACGGATCAGAGCAAACTTATAAAAAAAGATGAAGTATGATCGAAAATGGCCCACTAATGTGGACGTCATGAGATTTTAGTTGAGCTAGAGGGGACCGGGTGCGGCCCGATAGTGTGGATCAAATTGTTTAATAACAAGAGCAATAAATGTTTGATAAACAACAGCTTAGTTATGTAAAAAGATGGTCGGCAACCGGATGCGACGCTCTGAAAGAAATGACGTTGTGGTTACCTATCAGGTACTACAATAGGACAGTGTTTTCGGAGCTTCATCACACAAAGCTACTGTAATTATGACATCAGACGAGAATTTGAAACGGGGTGGTAATTTTGAAAGGACAAATTAAAGGGCGAGATTTTTTTCCAGTTGGTTTGGGGTTGGGGCTGGTGGGGCCCCGCGCTAGGGGCGCGTCTGGCCGGGGGGCCCGTAGGGGCAGCCCAGCAGCTGGTCGGCGATCCTCCCCGCCTCTCGCAGGCCGCTGAGGAAGGCGCCGTGCACCGTGGCCGGGTAGTTGCGCATCGTGTGCTCCCCTAGACGAGAAAATAATATTAAAAAAATCATTATTTTATTTTCATTCGATGAAAAGATCCGCAACAAAAAAGATTTTATTATTAAATATTAAATATTTTTCAACTTTTAAGTGTAATTTGAGTAATAACTCATATATAATTCTTAAAGCAATTTGAAGCAAGCGTGATAAGAACATTTTTAAAAGAATATTTCAAAAACCATCAGGTCGATTTTATTCAAAAGTTCTCACAACTTACTAATAACATTATCTACGATAGAGCATAATTTTATTGATAGAATGCGTCGTTAGCTTATTTTTTTAGAGAATAAAATTCAATCTGATCTCATTTGCACAAAAAACATTTTTTTTTTTGATACGCGTCATCGTGTGATTTAACAAGGAAAAACATTTTCTTTATTATTTTTTTTTTTAATTTTTCATTTCACTCAAACCCTGTTTATCTCCAATAGCTGCGTGCGTCACAGAGAAGGATCTTTACGAGACAGCACAAACTCTGCCGTTTTGAAAATTTCAAAATAATTTGTAAATGAAGAATATTACACCTCAAACAATGATAACAAAACAAATTTTATATTTTCAATAATGACGTCAAAAAAATCTTTGAAGTTGAATGTATTTTTGATGGCTCAAGGCAATATTACCCCTTAATTTTTTAAACATATTTCTCGTACAATAATTCAATTAAATACCTGCAAAGAATAATGTAGGATTTCCAGGGCTCAATTCAACGGGGGCCGCGAGCAGGTCGTAGTCTGTGCCAGAGGATCCCACTGCCACGAAAGAGTAAGAACCCCTGGCGTAGGAATCTGCTCTCCATCTGCAATCAAAAGCATACAACAAATCATTAATAATTCAATGGTACGAGGTATGCCAAAAAATGTAATAACCAAGAGTTTGGTTTTGGAAAAACCATGTTTTGAAGCAGATCATTTAATATATAATAGTTTATGGACTGTGGCTCATCAGCTGGTACTGAATTTGAACGCGAACGCGTCAGGCGCGCTGACTACAACTAAGGAGTGATTGATTGAATTGATTTAAGCTTTTAATTTTTATAATTATGAATATTATTAGTAGGTATTAAGAGAGCGCTTCAGAGAACCGGAGTCAGTAGAGAGCTACTGTGGAATGTTAAAATGAAGAATGTTTCTTAATTGGGTCACGTGCTACGTGAGGAAAAATATCGCCTCCTCCGACTAATATCGAGGGTAAGATAGAAGGAAAACGGGGAGTTGACAGAAGGTAAATGAGACAAGATTTGGATTTGTTCCGGGCAGCGCAGGATAGAGAGGTTTTTGTACAAGTGACCGCCAACGTCGGGGGACCTGATATGTCACAAAAAGAAGAAGATTAAAGGTGTTGCCGAATATAGTAGGTACTAGAAGAGAAGGAAGGATTACGGAATCACATTATTAAAATTAGCATGCATTCTGTAAACACATCGAAAATTTATTTTTAAAAATATAAATAGAAAAAAGAGAAAAAAATACAAAATTTTCGAAACAAAATTCCGACAAAACTCCTGATTCAAAATGCACAAAGGATTTTTTTTCGGGTGGTCTTCGGTATTAATCATTGTTTTTTTTATATAAACAATTTTTATATAAACAAGCTGTTTATGCTACAACAATCACCGTAGTGAAATGCATCACAAAAACACACAGAATTTATAAAATCATGTAGATGTATTGTGATCACATCAGGCATCGATCTCGTGACCCTCGTTATGAGAAAATAGTGTCATACCCTCTGGACTATGAAGTTTGCGCGAGGACTTTGTGTTTTTTTTATTTTACTAAGATAATATTTCTTATTATTTAAAGATTATTAGATTAATAGGTATACAGGTGATGTTTTAACGTCACAAAGAAAAGATAAATAAATTTTAAAAAAAATTTCCATTGTCTATTTTTCATATCTTGGAAAAAATTAAGATATAATAAATATGACTGTAAATAAAAAATATGTCGTTTGAAGGCTAAAGTTTGATTAAATTCTATCGTCATAAAATATAATCTCTGGATTATATGTAATTAAATTAAAAACAATTATTTGTTGCAACATTTCTCATTGCCCAAATTCTCAGTACAGTTGAGAAAATTAAAAATATAAGAAAATTATAAATATAAAAATTAAAAATATACTAAATATATATAATAATAAAATATATATTGCTCTTGCTAGACCCTGCGAAAATTATTTTGTGGCGATCATTATCATTAAAATTCATAAACTGTCAAATTTTCACACAAAATTGAATGTTTAAAACGATCCCCACTGGGAAAGGTCATTCTGAAAGAAGTATTTTACACTTTATGTATGTAGATGCCATAATATTTATTAAAAATACAAATTATACGAGTTAAAATATTGATAAATAATTAGCCATTGTAATTTTTTGATAAATATATTAAAAATGATAATTTGAAATTTTACTTTACAACAGTAAAAAATATCTTCAGGAGATTTCTTGTTTTTTCAACTTGACTATCGATTAGATCACACAAACACACACACACATACACTAAATAAGCGTTTTTATTATACGTTTACTGACCTGGTGACAACGCATTCCTTCGGCTGTGGAACTGCACTCTGTCCAAATATCCCTTTAAGAACAGCGATGCACCTCCCGACAATGACGTCATCAGTGACATTTTCCATTATGGCGGCTGCCTCGCCCGCCACGAGTGCGAGAAGGACGGGTGCGGAATACAGATTCCAAAACAGAAAAAGTTCACCTGAGAGAAAAAAGTTTTTATTTTTTAAAAAACAGATTATCAAAACATTATAATGGGCTCGTTATATATTAGTTGACAAGATTTATATTTTATTTATACCTGTAACGTCATAAGCTTAATATCTACCGTGGTTTATGTCTGCCGGCAGTGGGTTTCCGACTAACGAGTCCTCTGTTTGTTGTTTGTTTTGTACAACTTTCTTTTCATTTTCCCCTTAGAGGAGTGACTACTGTACCTTGTTTAACCGTCTCTACGGAATTTCATCACATATATGTACATCATTGAATGATATCTCATTCTATTGTTGTGTATTGCATGGTTTGCTATTGACGACAGTGAAGCGGTTTGTGTGGATGCCTCCCTACACCGCTTGCACTCAAATGAGTTTAGTAGCGCGGGGAGGATAACCACTTTAGCAAAAAAAATTGCCGAGTTGGGTGGCGAAAGTATAGGACTGATATGGGAACTATTTCTCATATAACGGCCTTGAGTGTGTGTGGATGTACACAAATGTAAACACGGACAATTAATTATATAATCCGAAAATATTACTATAAAAATTTTAAATAGAAAATACCTGCGCATTATTAAATTTTTTTTTTTTATGATGATTTTTCACTGTTATTAACGGAATACACTGTATACGTAGGCTCATCGTGTATTTTTACGACCTTAGCAAAGACCTAGCCAACGACTCTTGCTTCTGCAAGAAATGTGACACTGCGTTGCCGTTAAACAGTTTCATCGCTCGCAATGCTACAATCTCATTCGGATTGTGCTTTTCAACATAATTTTGCACTGTTTCCCTCGCGCGAAAGAAAGAAAACCATCGGCTCAGTTGTGATCACGTAAAAATTTAAAAATGTCAAGTAGGTATAAGCCTTTAAATTGGAAAGTCTGTACTTGGTATCGAAATAAAATAAAAATTATAAATGCGAGATCTCACTGAAATTTCACTGATCTTTCTTTTAGACCCAAGCTTTATGTATTATTTGACGGACGTAAAATCAAAGGCAGCAATATTAAAAAAATGTTTTAAATGCAGACACCGAGAATCACTAGTTTAGAATATACTGAATTTGAGATTTTTAAGGAAAAATAGTTCTATCCCTTACAAAAACATGTTTCTAAATCACTATTTAAAGCAAAAGTAGCAATACGCACTTCAACCAATCAAACCCCAAGGATGAATCATATGACAAAATGGCCGCTTCATAATAAAGTGAGAATTGATGTCGATTTTAGACTGAAACATTGTAGCCATAATCTAATTATGTAAATAGCAAAAGCTGCAATGTCCACTATTCAGTAGCAAGCACAGCAATATTCATATGTAAAAATGTTAAATATTTATTAATATACATACATACATACAAGGAAAAACGAAGTGGCCTTGTTTTTCAAAACTTATTTCCGATAAAATGTTCGATTCATAGATTCCAAAGAAGTTTTCTTGTGGCTTTTTTGTATATATTTTTGTTTTTGCCTTTATACGCCTCAATTATGTACTGCATGTTCCTTAAATAAATAAATAAAATGTAAATTAATTAGTGGGCGATGTCTCGTTACCTCGACTGGCGGTCGTGGTGCCCACATGGCCGAAGAGGTTAGCGTTCGGATCCCAGAAGATCCTCTCGAAGCAGAGCACCACCTTGTTGAGGTTCCCGTAGCCGAGACGCTGGACCGCGCGCACCTTCCAGTCCGGCAGCGGAGGCTGGAAGCGGACGCAGTTCTGCTGCAGCGACCCCGGGGCGACGGATATCTTCAGCACCCCCAGTGGCAGGGTGCATAGCACAACGTCACCTGACAATTATTATTCTATTTATATTATTACTACTTAAAAATCCATGTCCGATCAATGAGATCTCCAACCTTTTTTCACACGAAATCGTACACAAAATATTAATTTAGGAAATTTGTCTCTTCAACCTACGGTTGATTACTGCAACGAGATATCATCCGGTAGCGGTGACCTGAATATATTTTTCATAACATCAACTCATTTGAAAGCAGGCTTAGTTTGAAAGCGAAATTGTAACAAACTTGTTCAGCAGTCATTTGAACGCGTTGATCTTGGAACCCACGTGCGTAGTTTCATGTTAAAAATGATGGTCCTTTTATAAAATGGTACCTAAAGAACAAGTACCTATTTATTTATTTTTATTAATAAAAATTTTTAAAAATAAATAAAAAGAAAAAAGTTTTTTATAAAAGAAATTTCGACATTACACAAAGTTACACAGACAAAAAAAATATTATGATTGGGATAACTTATTGATATATTAGGTCCTTACATATGAAATTGGCGTTTTGCCGTACTGGCAAATTTGATCTCAAATATCTTCTCTTTGGTTAGGAATTCCAAATCCAAATTTATACAGCTATTTACTCATGTATTTGTGTTTTGAAAATTATAATTCATTTGTTTTTTCCTCAATTGTTTTTTTCTTTGCTCACTCGTCACTTGCGTCACTCAGTTTACAAAATGAAAAACTTGAAATATCGCTTTATTTACGAGTACGAGTTCCACCGTGGCACCAGTGCTGCAGAAACGGCTCGAAAGATTAATGATGTGTATGGCGACGGTGCCGCAAAAGAAAACACAGTGCGTTTTTTGGTTCCAACGTTTTCGTTCTGGAAATTTCGACCTGCAGAACAACCCCCGTGGACGGCCGGAGACCAAAGATGATAATGAAGAATTGAAGGCTATTGTGGAAGCGGATCCATCGCAAACCACATCCGAGTTAGCTGCAGGCTGCGGTGTTAATGATAAAACTGTTTTAATTCACTTGAAGCAACTTGGTAAGGTTAAAAAGCTTGAAAGGTGGGTACCTCACGAATTGAGTGAAGCAAATCAACAAACGCGCGTTGACTGCTGCGTTGCATTACTCAACCGGCACAATAATGAAGGGATTTTAAATCGAATCATTACCTGTGATGAAAAGTGGATCCTGTACGATAATCAGAAGCGCTCATCGCAATGGCTGAATCCTGCCGAACCAGCCAAACCATGCCCCAAGCGAAAATTGACTTCAAAAAAGTTACGTGTGAGCGTTTGGTGGACTAGTGCTGGTGTCGTTCACTACAGCTTTCTTAAATCTGGCCAGGCGATTACGGCAGATGTCTATTGTCAGCAACTGAAAACCGTGATGGAAAAGCTAGCTGCTAAACAACCGAGGCTGGTTAATCGCTCTAGGCCACTGCTGCTTCATGATAACGCTAGACTACACACTGCACAACAGACGGCTACCAAATTAGAGGAGCTTCAATTGGAATGTCTAAGACATCCACCGTATTCTCCGGACCTTGCCCCAACAGATTACCCTTTTTTTCGAAATTTGGATAACTTCTTGCAAAGGAAAAAATTCAACTCCGATGGGGCAGTCCAAACCGCCTTCAAAGATTTTATTGATTCCCGCCCGAATGGTTTTTTTAGTAAAGGGATCGATGAACTACCTATGAGATGGCAAAAGTGCATAGATAACAATGGTACATACTTTGATTCAATAAATATATTATAATAAAAAAAAATCGGCTTTATGTTCTTCCCATACTAAACGCCAATTTCATATGTAAGGACCTAATACAAAAGAACTCAAAATTTTATTTTGTACTTTATTATGTATTAGAGTCATCAACTAGCTGTTGTATTAAAAAAACAAATAATAATGTAATATGAATCAGCGTAATAAATGATTATCATAATAATTGAAAACATTCCATAACGAATGTTGAAAATGCATCGAATGGTTTCTGTAAAAGAAAATAAATACTGGCAATTAATTAAAAGTTTACTAAACTAATTGAAATCACTGGACACGAATTTAATTGGAGCGCCGTTCTTTAATTTAAACCAATTTTGTAATTCGCACTAATTATCACTAGACTATTCGCAGCATTTTTGTCTATCGCCAGGGTGCTTCGCTCGTAACACTTATGTGTTACGAATACGTTCGCACGTTAATTGCCTGCTGTATCCTTTGTCTCTGGTAAAACGTCTTCCTATGATCGCGCCGTCCACTTATCACTTGTCAAAATAACTCTGGCCCTGCGTGTCCCCATCACTGTTTTTATACAAAAATGTTGGTTCCGCGATACATCGTGAATGTTCGACAGGTTTCTACATATTTCTAGTGATTATGATTTTTTCGAGAATTATTCACTTGATTCTAGATTCATGTAGTATGTTTAAGAGACTTCGATAATGTATAATTACCATTATTTTAGACTTTCGTGACAGTATATAGATGTATGTTGGTACCTGGTACCCTAACTGAAAATATAGTTGTGAAAAAATAGTTAAATAATTCCAAAATATAATATCAATACAGGCCGATTATACCGTAAAAAATGTAAATTTGCCGCTGGAATGTTGACTGTAACATTTTAAAAATACATTATTATTTATGGCAAAAATAATAAATGTTGATTAACATAATAATGGGGATAATATTCATAGAGATCATTAGAGATTCGCATCACCCAAAAAGCACTGGCCTTTTCTTCTTCTTCAGGAGACTAGAACATCTATAGACTATAGACAGAACTCTGTCTATAGTCTCCTGAAGTAGTTTATAGATATATATTCTTATACGATATACATAAATAAAATAAAAATAGATTAAAAAATGTCTTTAAAAACTTGCATTATACAGCCCTTAATAGAAATGGTTATTCTAATTTGCCCCGCCCCAGATCATTACAAATCTTTGAATTTTGTTTTGGCCTTTTTAGGCCCTGTCTGAAGTTTTAATATCAAATGTAGATATTTCAATATCAAATGTTTTTCGTTTTGTAGAAACATGTATTCCTCGTTAGTACCATTCATAAAACTATGGTCCTAGGTTACAACTATGGACCAATCTCCATTTTGTAATAAAATACTAAAATTTAAAACATTAGTAACATGTAGCGAGACATCTAAGTATTAAATATTCATTATAAGATACCGATTTCACATAAACTCTTTCTCAGTCTGCTTTTTTTGCACACTTTCTCAGTCACTTGCTAACCAAGGAAGTTTTCTGAATTCCTGCTAGTTTATACGACAAATAATTTAGTATTTTTTACATTAATAAATATTTTGACTTAAATAAATAGATATTTTGCTGTGAAAATAATGAAAAAAATCATACTTGAACTTCAACTATGCTCCAATAATTTTTTACGAACTAATTGTATTCCGACTTATTTTAATTTTAATTTTTTTAAACATGTTCTGGTGGCACCTCCAAATATTATTTTTTTCAGAGAAAAGAAGGGAGTAGACGTTATAAGCCATGTATTGACAGAAGAATAATAAATAAATAAATAAAAAAGAATAGATCGATGTATAAAGGAGTACTAACACGGCAGAAGCTGCAGACCTCAGCAGAATCTCGCAAGAGAGGTATTTGCAGAAGTGATTTATGAAAAACAATACTGGCCCGATTAATAGCCCCCGGCTATTAATCTAAAGTGATAAGAATAGAGGTTAATGCGGCCTATATTAAAGATGTGGCCAGATATTAAATTTTATCTATTACGCCAGAGCAGAAAAACACCAAAAGGGAGCTTTTCTGTGTGCCTGAGCTGGAAGACTTATGGAGTATCTAAATTAAAAAAAGTTTTATTAATTTTTAAGGAGAGTGAGAGAGAGAGTGAGAGAGAGAGAGAGAGAGATAGAGAGAGAGAGAGAGAGAGAGAGAGGAGAGAGGAGAGAGAAGAGAAGAGAGAGAGAGAGAGAGGAGAAGAGAGAGAGAGAGAGAGAGAGAGAGAGAGAGTGAGGAGAGAGAGAGGATAGAGAGAGAGAGAAGAGAGAGAGAGAGAGAGAGAGAGAGAGAGAGAGAGAGAGAGAGAGAGAGAGAGAGAGAGAGAGAGATTATAATAATTAAATTATAAAAAATACTATGAGAAAAGTGTTTCATATTAATGTTTTTCGTGTAAAATTGACAAATACTACACTTTAGAAGCTATAACGAGAATTCTAAAAAAAATTGTAATTTTTCATCAACTATACAAATCATTTACTTAACACTTACAACATCGTTCTTTTATAATATGAACAATCCCCACGCGCCATAAATTTTAATTACCGTTCACAATGGGACAAAATCACAGAACACAATCAATTTGCAATACCAAATATGTCAAAAAGAAAACCAACGAAGAGTTGAAAATTTTATTAAATCAGTAAAATATGATATTAATTATAGATTTTGTGTGTGGGATTGAAAATTTAAAAAAAAGTGCATGATTATAAAGTACAGTCGCGCTACAACGGAAGTGACAAAAAACGTGGAATAAATTATTGAACATAAAAATTAAATATGCAGACAAACAGTTAGTGGTCTTGCGAGACACCGGTTTTACAGCCCTGTTATTACTAAAATCCGACAAAGCATTACATTATGGACTAAAAATATCGGGGATATTCAACCACTCGATACTGGAATCGTATAGCTTATTCCAAATATTTCTCTAGTGGTAAAATCGAGAATGCAAGAAAAATTCGTGAAACTTTTATCGCAGTCGCATTCCTTTTTAATGTTCTTTTCTCCACTTATATACCCCTCTCTTCATCTCATTTTATAAATACAGTTCGGTGTATACATATGATTCTTGGATTGCTAGTAATTTTTCAAAATTGTTATTATCTTAGGGACCAATCGCTACCTAATCCTCATTTTCTTTCGTGAATGGAAAGGTCCTGTGAAAACCGGTTCCATTATGAAAGCTTTATATTTATTCCTCATAGGAAAACTTTTTTTTTTATGCTTTAACATCCCAAGAGATCCAATTTCAGAAGCGAAACACATCAAAAAAACACCCAAGCCTGAGTTAATCGCATATTTTTTATTGTGACCTCACCGGAATCGAACCCGGAACCCTCGGTGTGGGAATCCAATGCCATGCCCACTGGGCTACGAGGACCTTAATGTAATAAGTAGGCATGTAGTAGACTATAGTACATATGTAGTAACATTTATGTTTATATCTTGCAACTTACAACATCTCCTTGACTACAGCACACAACGAATATTCGTATATATTTACTTCTTCCTTTGGTATAGTTAGCCTCTTCAAAACATTTTTTATTATTCAACTTTAACCTCTCCCAAAGCTATTAACTAATAACCTTCCATATTCTAATTCCATCACCATCTCTACCTCTGTCAGAGCCTAGTAAAAGTATCTCAATAAATCAAAAACCTTTCGCTATAGTTATTTTCTCTTCCCCTTCTATAAAAGCTAAGTCAAATACCTCCCTTTATTATCAATGGTGGTCCAGAGCCATCGCGACTCTACATGCAGCAGAGCAATATCCACCAATCAGGGTTTGGTGTAGGTAACCGGGTCCCGATATTTGGTACAAATATTCTGTCGCCGGTCGCCGTAGCAGTAGCAAATGATGTTTCTGTATTGAACACCACATCTGTGTATTGTCGCAATAAATAACACAGCATAACTGTGAGTATCATTTGCGCTCTGTATCCATCCACTCACCCTGCTTCTGCTGATTCATCTCACACATACCATCATGCGATACTCACACAATACAATTTCTACCACAACGATACAACACCTCTGGACGGGTTGGCATTTTCTCCCAAACATCTACACACAAATCCATAAAATATCTCTTCTGCCCCTCGTTCGCACTTTATTTAGTAGAAAAGAATCACACATTTCTAAAATAATCAAAATATCAATGTCATTTCTCAAAACGAGATTTTCATTAATTTTTTCAACGTACATATATCATCAAAAACTTATATACCACGTAGGAAGCATTATTTAGTTGCAGTTAAACAATAGATATCTCCAAAAATTTAGTATCGACATATAAAAAAATTATTTAAAAAAGATACTGCGCTCATTATCTTATATTTTTAAAAAAATCGATAAAATTCGAAACCTCTCCCAATTATACAGTTGGGTATTTCTGGAATATACGCATTCTCGTCGAGTCCGCCATAATACGTGGGTCGTATGTTGCGATATTAATTGGCGGTTTCGCTAACCGTTTGTCGAAATACATACACAACAAGACGGTCCAAACTATAACGAGATGGTAATTTTTATGTTTAGACGGACACGCCTCCTTAATAGGATTCTGTTGCAGATGGCACTTAAATGCTTCGGTGTACCATGCCACCTAATATTTTTCTTGTAACGTTTCTACCATAACGAAACAGGAGGAGTGATTTATTTTATTTTAGCAATACTGGAGTAATAATAATTGTTCAGTACTCGGGTGACCTATTACCATCCATATCTTTATGTAGCTTCTACGTACTATAGCTGAAAAAACATCGATGAAGGGATACAAAAGGCGATACCTATTATTTATTTATTTATTTACATGTATATGGACCCACCAGGGGTTGTAGTGCCAAGAGTGATGATGGTGATGATATATACGGCTCTAAAGAATTTTAATTTATAATTTGTACAAAGTTGATAAACAATAGACAATAGAAATAATATATAATACAAATGTGAACATAAATTATTTAGAAACATAATCAAGAACATTATAAATGTAGAATTAAAGGAGACAATAAAACTATAAACATAAAAATGAGGATTTGGTATTACTAAGTAGGCGCGCATTCAGCCTGAACTTAGTAGACAGTCCAATGTATGAGTGTCCATCATCAATCCAAAAACTTGAGTGAGTGAACTCCTTTCAAAAGGAGACCCTTACTCAAGTTTGTTTTACTTTCCAATTACAGAACTTTAATTCTTCTAAAAATAAGCTGATTAAGGCTTTTTATTACTTCCGGTTAGCATGTGTGAACATTTAATTAAAATTAAAATTACTTTAACTATCCTTTGATTTAATTCATTCACTGTTATAAGCACTAAAACATGTTGCCTAAATAAAATAATAAAAATCAAGTCGGAATATGCTGAATTGGTGGCCTCAGAAAGATAATCTTCGACAAACATCATTTAACCAGACCAAAATGTTAGTATACTCCAATGGTACGACACCACATAGAAAACACTCCGAGGTTCTGTGCGAAAAATCACCACCAAATATGTTTACGAACGATGCGAAGAATTGAATGACAGATTAATGGTAAAGTTAACCCTACAAATGATAGTGTGCTTGAGAAGCCAAAATAACGAGCATGGAAACTAACTTCAATAGATTGGCCATGTAGTCAGAATACCAAAATATATGCTCCATAAAATATATGCTCCAGGATATCCCAAGCAAAGGCTAACATGGGTCTAAAAAGGGCAATATTAGCCAAGCTGCGGGAGACAGGCCTGACGGAGGGTGGCAGGATGTACAGTGGCACAGCCGCTCAGATGCTTCAGAACTTACAGAATACATCCCGGATCGGACTCTTAGTTATACGATGACCCACAATCATGAGTGATAGTCTTTCTTGGATGTGAAGGATAGTGAGTGATAATGACCTTAAATTCTCCACTTGATGAAGAATCATAGAGAAAAATCTGGAAAAATTACCTTAATGTGCAAAAATTGCTTTAAATCTATTGCGCATGTGTTGATGATAACATGTCCTTTTGTAACGAGCAATAACTGTGCTGTAAATTATACGGGGTTAAATTAAACGGGTTATTATCTGGAGCAACCAAAATTATAAATTTAAAAAAATAAAAACCAATTAAAGACAGATAGATGACGGGTGCGCACATTGTTATGTAGGCGCGTTTAGATTCAGTATTTACATTAATTGCGAGCAGTAAATGTATGTGTAATTTTGTATTTTTGTGTCACCTATATTTTTTCAAATAGCAGAGTAGTTTCTTTTATCAGTTAACTTACCCTTAAAGATAACCGGAGCTGCTGCAGGATTCCTGGAACTTGAAGTGACTACCTCCACGCCAGTGGTGGTGTACTTAATCAGCGTGGCGGCCGTGCTCAGACGGATGTCCAGACCTTCGGACAGGGCGACTGGAACGCATGAGTAACCATTTCGGACTGAAAGAAAGGAAAGAAGAACACGTCAGAAATTATTATTATTAATTGTATAGTAGAATATTGTATGGTAAAATTGTATGATAAAATAGTGGGGTCGATATGGGAGCTTTTGATCGTAGAATGGCCTTGGGTGTGTGGTGGGTCCCACTTCACATCTTAGACAACTGAACAAGAGGACAGAACAAGAACTATAAGAGAAACAAGAAATTCTAGAATCTAGAGTCTATACAATGAAATTACGAAAAGATAAAATAAATTGTATTTAGTGTTTATTGCGTTCATGCACGTTTAATTATATTAGGCACGTAGAAACAAAACATTAACTTGGATAAATAGAGGTACATAACCACTATGTTAATACATTACATCGGAACATCATTTCAATTCAATTTATTTATTGATAATATGTATATTACAAACAAAATGTTAAAGGCATACGTATTAGGAAGTATATATCAAAATAAAATAATAAATTAAAAATAACATAAAATCTGGTCAAAGGTGATCAAATCATGATCTTATAGTCCACGCCATTCCCTAACTATGCCATTCTCTCCTCAACCACGGTACGATTTCATAATCCTAGGAGTTATTCAAAGTCTTGGTTGTTTCAGGTATTTTACTTAAATGGTATAATTAAGTCTAAGTATTAGGTAATTTTTAAGTTCAGTCAGATGGCCCATTTTTTAAATTTCAGCACCAGCGCAGACCCACCTACTAATCCGTGCGTTGTATTCAAATGGTGTTTTTGTAAAACCAAATTAATTAATCAATTAGAAAGACATACAGAAAATCAAATCGACGAAAAAGTATTTGGCTGCTACCGGGATTCGAACCACAGATCTCCTCCTATCCGGGGCAGTCACATTATCCAATTACGCTATAGCGGCCTCTTATATTTCCGTGAATATATCGACCATATGTGTAAGTCTAATTTATTAATTGATTAACATATATTATCCATTTTTAGACCAATCCACTTTTTCTGGTATAGTAAATACAAATTACTTCGTATAACTGTCGCTAGGGGACGCCATAATTAACCATTTTAATTCATTTTTATTTTTAAACACACTTGATACAACACACATAAGTGTTTTTGTATCTTAGAAGTTCATAAAATATATAATAATTTTTAAATATATTTCAAGAGTGCATTTTTTAAGCCTAACAAACCGTACATTATTATCTTTATTAATAATCACTTAAAAAAAATAAAAAAATTAGCCTGTTTTTTGGGTGCCCGAAGTAGAATCCTGCATCATCATCAAGAAACCATATTAAGCCGTTTGTCATGTTAGAAAAAATAAGTCAATGTCACGTGAATCCCCTTATATGGTGTGTGATATCGAAATTTAATTTTTTTCCAATAAAAATACACTCAGTTGTTCTTGCAATAGTGATAAGCAGATTACTTATAACAATTTTTCTTACTAATTTCAAAAATCTAAGAATCATTGAATATTTTTAACGTCGATGGGTTTCGATTCTATCGTAACTTGTTATTTATTATATATTTCTCATTTTAATGTCTCCCTGTCAATCGCCCTGCAGCGATTGAGGCCACGAGAATTGACTGAGAATTACTTGTTTTAGACATTCAATATATATACTATTTATATATACTACCTACATATACAATTTATATACTTAATTTATAGGCGGCCTTCGTAGCCCAGTGGACACTGGCCTCTCACACATCTGGTTCCGGGTTCGATTTCCGGTAAGTTCACAATAAATCTATGTGATTTACTCAAACTTGGGTGATTTGTGATGTGTTTTGCTTCTGCAATTAGGCCTCTGGACTCATTGAAGCGTAAATAACATAAATTTAAATTTTAAAAAAAAACGATTATTGTGCGTCCTTTCTGACGGTATCGGAAGATACTGTGGTATCGAAACCGTTCGACATTGGAAATAATGAATGTGGTTTGTAAAATTCATAAGACACAATTCACATACAAGACGCGTTGAGTTAAAGTAATAATTTTGTGCAGCAACAACGCTAAAATTAAATCTATAAACATATTACTGTATCAATATTTCTTATAGATTAATAAAGATCATTAGGTTTTCAAGGTTTTCGAACCTTAGGCTTACCAAGGCTTACAAAATACTGGCAGGGTGTGCCCTACATGATAACACATATATGATAACATTAAGCAAACAGAGGGTGTGATTCGTGATAAGGTGCCTGCAGTGTGAAAGTGTTTTTATTAAGGTGTGACAATAATTTGTTACTCATTACAATTTGTTATTTGGAATAGGTACCTCAGCAGAAAAAATCTGTTTCAAATTTCGGCAAGCTATTAATAATTTTATTTGACTTGTATTAAATTAACAATATTCAATATAAGTTACTTTAAATATTTCCTAGCTTTTTAGAGACAAGTCAAAAATGTTTTTAAAAAAATACGCAAGCCTTCATGTGGCTTATCTTTGCAAATATTGATATTTTATTCAGAGTTTTCTACACTTATTATAAAAATAAATGACTATCTAAATAAATGATGTATTGTATACTACTAATCTGAAATAGTATCTCTTCAATGTATGCTTGATTCAGTTTTAAAACCTGACCAAATTACTTATCGAAGTCAAAAATGTGAAGAATTTAAGAGATCTTTAAAAACATAATTTAATTAAAAAGTATTATTACAATCTTTCTACAGAAATCAATATTTTCTGCATGTTTTCTAACGGGTTTCAAGATAAAAATAACGGCGTGTTCGTATCAGTCTTCTGCTATTTTCCTAGAGAACAATAAAAATCTCTCACACTTCAAACTGCGTCAAAAACAATGTTATATATTTATTGTATTTTTTTATCCATTTAAAAATACATGTTGTACTTTTCAACATGAGGATCTGTCGATAATTCTTCTTGACACTTGAAACTTGTTAACAAACTAGTCATGTCGGCCGAAGCGATGTTCAAGAAACGGTGGTCATTTGTCAAGAGCTGGCGAAGCTTAATCTGATACAAGACAGGGCCATCAATTAAAATAGGCGATGAATTCTCAAAAACCAGAGAGAAAATCGAATTCCATCTAAACTCCGGATAATAAAATCGGCAGGTCAAATGATTTAATACGAAATATCCATCTTAAATAAAAAAAGAGCGTGACATACACAAAATTTTCTGCAGAAAAATATAAAACGTAGTTAAGTCTACCCTCACGTATATTAGTGTGACATTAAAGTACAAAACAAAAAGAATTTTCACACGTTAGGATGATTTTGTGGATCGTGGGTAAAAATGGTGAACGTTACATTGTGTAAAGTGATCACTTAAGCTAGCCGTACGATAGGTCGTATGTCCTAGGAACACCCAAAAAAAAAAGACTTCAAGACTTACTTTCCCATATAAAAATATAACTTCGTCTCTATGAGACATCTACAATATATCTTGATATTTTTTTTCATATAGAATGATTGAGTATTATTAATTTAAAAATCTGAGAAGGAATCGATCGGTCGAATTGTTTTCTCTGTATCTTTTCCACCAGTTTGAAAAAAGTAGTAAGCAAGCCCTCTTCGTTTTCAAATTTGAAATCAAAATTCATTACGTCCATTATTTCAAGTCGAAGAGCAATACGAGTCTTTTGAGCGATAGCGGAGTTCTCGCTTTGGACTATACCTGCGAGATCCACTTTACTATAACAAGCTTTACATTTACAAGCTAAACTAGAGAAATATTTAGAATTTCGCCATATAACTTAACACATATATTCTTAGATCGATTAAAGTAAAGAAATTCAAAGTTTTCACTTTGTAAAGTAGATACGTCTCATAAACACATGTGGTAATGAGATTTAAAGACTATTTTGATGGTCGTGTATTTTTCTGTACTTCTATAATATAATATAATAAAGATATTCAGTTAAATTAATCGTTAAAATTTTCATTCCTATCAAACATCTCTACTTACATCATCTACTTGTTCCAAATATCCATTACCTACCAGTATTTACAAAAAAACTTCATATATTATTTCCGTTATTAGGTTAGCCATATCTAATCAAATATCAAACAGAGTCCAAAGATAGTAGAATCTACATCCTAAACGTCCCTATTTATTGATCGCTTTATACGAAAAACATCGATGAAAATTCTGGTTAATACATTAACCTTCACCATATCGTAATATAAAATACTCGTACGCAGCTTTGCTGTTAACTCATGTCAGCGTGAAAAATTTGAATTTGAAATTTTTTAAACCGGAATATGATACTTTTATTGACTTAAATCGCAGTAAAACCGATAGTTTCGTACACACTATTATAAAATTAAGCATTAAGAGTGAAAAACGGTTAAATATAATTCATTCATTATATTTTCATAATAAAATGCATTTGTCAAGGAACATCCAACGCGACCTTCTTTTGTGTGTGCCTCAAATTAATGAATGAAATAGAAACAGAATTAAATTCATATGGTTGTTATTCTTTGATTGCGAAATTAATGTATCATATCTTCTCTTCTTACTTACATCGGATTGAATTACAAATTATATTATTTATGAGCAGGACTCATTTGGTTAGTTTAATTGATTTTCAACTGCTAATTTCTAATTGTATTTTTTAGTATTAGCTAAAACACGAATTTATGGAAAATATATACGAATTCAATTGGCTTCATAAATCTGTGTTACTGCATGGCTAGGGTAAAGTTAAACAAATTACAACGCAGCTCTATATATGAAAAAGAATGTTTAGGAATCAATTAACAGTATTCAAATTGAAGATAATTAAGGGGTTACGTGTAGTCAGGGGCGCAAAAAAATAGACATTTTCAAAAAATTTTTTTGAACGGGTGTTTAATGTTTTGATTCAATTCATAATACCAACGTTTTACACTATATTTTAAGTAACTATAACGAAAATTTCAAATAAAATTATTAATACTGGACCACGATAGAATCTCGTTTCTTGACCCCTGTTTTGCAAGTAGTGCTTCGCGGTGTCCATCATTGCTTCTTAGTGGTTTATCTAAATTTAATGAAACAAAAGAAATTCGTAGTTCAATAGTTAATCTTGTGCTTAATCGAAGCTTTTTTATTTTTTTTTCAAATTTAGCAAAATGGCGGTCTTTGAAAGCTTAATTATGAATTTTGAGGGAAAAAATCACTCATTTATTATTTATAAAAAAAAAAGTTTAAGTCAAAAAAAAAAATCCTTCGATTAAGCACAAGTTTTTAATGCCTTAAATATGATGTTTAAATTTCATTTAAATCTGTCGAGTAGTTTTTAAAATATCGTGGACACCGTTTTTGAAAACGTTATTTTGAGAAAAACGCGTTTAAAGTTTTATGCATAAATAATTAATACAAATACAATTTTAAAAATTACTTACGTAGAGTCGTCTATTTCTGGTACATATAATACATCTTCTGCCGATGTGTAAGCCTCCAAGATGTCGATTTTTTTTTATCTACGTCTCATTTTGCCTTCTCGAGTGACCTGATTTGCACGTTGGTCAGCAATCTTTATGCGCTCTATATCGAGTTTTTCAGCATACCGGTGTGCATTAGGTCCATAATGTAATCCTATGCATTGGCAATCATTAATATTCCTTGCATACCTTCATGACGTCTCATTATAAATTTTTGAAAATGATTATAATACACGCACAACTACCTATCGACTGCTGGGTTTCACTGCCACTGAAATACTAACACTAAATCAAATCTCAGTTAGCCTAAAGGGTCTTATGTCTAAAAGTAGAAGTATAAAAGAAATATCATACATTATCTTTAGAATTAAACAGGTAAAAACCGCGTTCCGCAGCAGTCGCGCCGTTTGTCAGCCCGGCCGGCTCTAGTAGCGTCCGCGTGTCAGTACGGGCGGCAGCGGAGGGCCCTACAGTTATCGTTGGATATCTTTAAAAGTAATAACCGGATCGAGTTGATATTTTCACACAATATTTTTGAAACATTTTGCTTTAAGAAAATACTAAAAAAAAATCGATTTTTTTAAAATCCTGACTACACGTAACCCCTTAAGTATATAAAACAGCATTTGAGAAAACGAGGGTGGTTGTGATTTAATTTACAATTAAAACTCATAATTAAGATTTTTTATTTCAGGTGGTTGTCAATCGTGTCATCGTCTAAAAGAATTTAAAAACGAATTTTAGTAAAATACACTTCAACAGGGTGTAGAGAAAAAATAAAATGTTTCAATGTAAAACGTCCCGTTGCGAAAAAGTGATAAAATATTAAGTAGGTATATTTTGTACAAATTTTGCTAAATTAAGGGTTTGTGAAATTATATTTTACGATACCAATAAGTTTACAGTGAAAATTGTTTTTTTTTTTCAATTGACATAGACCAGGATTCCACAAGGTAATGACTCTTGTAAAACACCATCCAAGTTAACCTTCTTTCCTCCACCATTTCAATACCATGGTCAATGTTAAGAAAATACATAATATATTAAATATAATTTATTTAATGAGCATATTCCACAGCCATTTTAAAACTTTGAGTAGTTGCAAAAAAAATTTGAGGTTAAAAATACTTAAGTTACTATGTGAAATAAATAAAAAACCAAGTTTTATGTAAATTCATAAATAAGTTTACGTTTAATATTTAATATACTGGGCGCGCCGACAGAATCTGGAAAAAATTGTATTTGAAGTTCCCGCCATATTTGAATTTAGAGTTAGACGCTAAAGTTAGCTAAGTATATCAATAAGACTTTAGTAACCTCAAAATGGCCGAGCCTTTCTACCCATGCATGAAGTACGATAGAAGAGCGGCGATTTCAGAAAGCCTTCGCACCGGAAAAACGCTCACGTTGTGAAGAATTACAGTCTCAGAGAAGTCCAAGGAGGAGTCTTCCACTCCGGTGAGGAAAATACACGTTAGGCAGAAATCAACAAGAACTCCAGAGATCATCCGAAGAGCCCGAGATATGATTATAAAGACCCGGGGACTTCGCTTCGGGAATTGGCCTCCATCTCGGGGGTGAGCTTAACGATCGTCATTAGAATTGCTCAAGAGGATCTCAGATATACCTCCTACGCCCTCAAGGTCCCCCGAATGCTCTCCAAAGCCGCCAAACTCAAAAGAATATGTTGCTGCAAGTTGTTTCTATGCTCATTACACGTTCACAACCCCAAGACATCCTTGCGGTGGGCAAGACCAAGTTTCCGGCCGATATCAATTATCAATGTTCTGAGCGTCGTCTCATGTGGGGATAATGTCATACGGCCGCACTTCTTCCAGAAAGGCGAAACGATCACGAAGGAGGTTTATTTAGAGGTCCTGAAGACAGTGGTAAAGGCGTGGGCGGAACGTGGCCTCTGGGAGACCGTATATCTATCAACACGATGGAACACCCGCTCAAACGAGCCAAAAGTGCAAAGTTGTCTCTCTGATATATTTTGGTCGAAGAATTTTTGGCCTCCCACCAGTCCCGACTTAAACTCTCTGGACTACTTCGTGTTGGGCGTAGACGAGAGACAAACAAACAAGTCTAGGCACCCTAACGCCAACTCCCTCAGAGTCGCTATTGCGGCAAAATTTACGGCCATGGACCGCGATCAGTTGAAAATAGCATGCTCGCGCTTTAAGGCCAGGATCGAGGAGGTGATAGAAGTGCGGGGTGGCTTTATAGAGTGAAAGTTCTCAGCAAGGATACTTTAAATGAGATATAACAGCTTTTTTGGGTATATTTTTATATTGCCTTAAATAACTTTTTGCAATAACTTTTTTTTGTCCTGATTCTAACGGCGCATCCTGTACATGCAGATAAATTATGTAATTAAAAAACTAACCCTTAAAAACCAATTTTTTATTTTACTCCCTTTCTTTTTATATTAAGTTTAACATCATGTAATAATTGATTGACTGCTGTCATCTGTGAACCAATTGTCATAAATTTTCGAAATTCGTAGTGATGTACCTATTATACCTACCGACGGAGTAATTCAAATTTTAAATATTTCGTGACGTTATCGGGCCGCCGGCGCCATTGGTAGTAATCAAACTTTTTTAATGATTCCAATTTGAAAAAAACTTAAAAATTTCTAAAAATCCAAAATTATACTATAATTATTATTATTATTTAACGAAAATTTGACAAATTTTCTTGATCGTCGCGACGAGTCTGCTTGCAAAGTTTCAGCTCGATTGGATAACGGGAAAAGGGTCAAAAATCGATCCAAAGTTTTTTCGACGGCAAGCAGGCAAGCAAGCAAGCAGACGCCACGAGTTAATATAAAGGGAGTAATTACGAATTTGTCAAATTTATAGATGAACGATATACTGCTCTTAAAATTTAAAGACAATATTTTATTAAATCATTATTTAATATATGCATATAATTTATACACAGGGGTTTTCAGTAAACGTTTTTAGCCAACATTTCGGATCCATCATCAGGGCTGCCATTGATGCTAAAATATCTGCCACGAAAATAGATCCGGAAATGTAGTTCAGAAAACTCCACGTTTATTCTGAATGGCTTTAAAAATCTGATCATTTTTCACCATGTAAGTATATATGTATTTTAAAAAGTATAGTAAGACAGTATTTCAAGAACATGCTTCACTTATCAAAGATACTTATTACGATAACCAGTAGATAAATATTATATAAAAGAACTATTAAAGGGTATATATGTATAAATAATATTATTCTCCTATTCTTAGGATAGAAATATTTATTTTTATTATTTTTTAGAGACAGTGAAAAAATAATACCACATAATTTCAAAATACATTTATTTTAATTTTCCTATGAACGTATGTCTGCCTATGTCTATAGAAACATAAAACAAATATATATATATATTGACAGCCAATTTTATCACACGGCAGTATTAAGAAAACTGGATCTGCTCTCAATTTTATTTTGTGACATTGTGCAGTTACCGCGTCAAAAAATTTATATTGCTCTTATATTTTGAAAGACTATTGAAATAGAATTTTAAAAAACGTTTATAATTGTCAATGCGTTTGATTAACGGGATATATAATACTTTTTAATGGAGTGAAGACATTGGCCTAAATTGAACTATTATTAAAACTATTAAATTAAAAATTAGTATAATTTATGATATTAGGTCCTTACATATGAAATTGGCGTTTTGCCGTACTGGCAAATTTGATCTCAAATATCTTCTCTTTGGTTAGGAATTCCAAATCCAAATTTATACAGCTATTTACTCATGTATTTGTGTTTTGAAAATTATAATTCATTTGTTTTTTCCTCAATTGTTTTTTTCTTTGCGTCACTCAGTTTACAAAATGAAAAAATTGAAATATCGCGTTATTTACGAGTACGAGTTCCACCGTGGCACCAGTGCTGCAGAAACGGCTCGAAGGATTAATGATGTGTATGGCGACGGTGCCGCAAAAGAAAACACAGTGCGTTTTTGGTTCCAACGTTTTCGTTCTGGAAATTTCGACCTGCAGAACAAGCCCCGTGGACGGCCGGAGACCAAAGTTGATAATGAAGAATTGAAGGCTATTGTGGAAGCGGATCCATCGCAAACCACATCCGAGTTAGCTGCAGGCTGCGGTGTTAGTGATAAAACTGTTTTAATCCACTTGAAGCAAATTGGTAAGGTGAAAAAGCTTGAAAGGTGGGTACCTCACGAATTGAGTGAAGCAAATCAACAAACGCGCGTTGACTGCTGCGTTGCATTACTCAACCGGCACAATAATGAAGGGATTTTAAATCGAATCATTACCTGTGATGAAAAGTGGATCCTGTACGATAATCGGAAGCGCTCATCGCAATGGCTGAACCCTGCCGAACCAGCCAAACCATGCCCCAAGCGAAAATTGACTCCAAAAAAGTTACTTGTGAGCGTTTGGTGGACTAGTGCTGGTGTCGTTCACTACAGCTTTCTTAAATCTGGCCAGACGATTACGGCAGATGTCTATTGTCAGCAACTGCAAACCATGATGGAAAAGCTAGCTGCTAAACAACCGAGGCTGGTTAATCGCTCTAGGCCACTGCTGCTTCATGATAACGCTAGACACACACTGCACAACAGACGGCTACCAAATTAGAGGAGCTTCAATTGGAATGTCTAAGACATCCACCGTACTCTCCGGACCTTGCCCCAACAGATTACCATTTTTTTCGAAATTTGGATAACTTCTTGCAAAGGAAAAAATTCAACTCCGATGGGGCAGTCCAAACCGCCTTCAAAGATTTTATTGATTCCTGTCCGAATGGTTTTTTTAGTAAAGGGATCGATGAACTACCTATGAGATGGCAAAAGTGCATAGATAGCAATGGTACATACTTTGATTAAATAAATATATTATAATAAAAAAAATCGGCTTTATGTTCCTCCCATACTAAACGTCAATTTCATATGTAAGGACCTAATATGTGGTAAAATGTGAGAATAGAGAAGAAAATTTGTTGGTTGTCCTAACGGTTACAACCGGTGACAACTAGTTGTTTCTGCTTAAATTATTTATTTACTGCGCGATTAGATACACCGTATAGATAAAATTTCAAAACTGTTTGATCGATCAATACATATCTGCCTACATTTATATTAATTACGAAATATATACATGCGTATTTCCTGTACTCATTTATATACACTTTCAAACACTTCAGTAATCAGATAATATACCAACAAAGAGAATTCTCCATGCATGCACCAAAAAAATCAAAAATACTAAGAGATTTTTAAAAGTGACAAAAATTCACAGACGGAACAAATCCATTTGTTTATTCTATATTTTAGTCATATAACTAATTTCTAATATTTGTATTTATCTTTTTTTTTAAATTTATTTTAATTTTAATTATCTTAATTTTCATTTCAATTTCTTTTTCATCATCATGATTATGATAATTTATTG